>ML330724.1:0-41871 GCA_005239505.1 Nicotiana paniculata
GCACAGGCAGTTTTACCAATTCTAAATTAACAGTTCTTGTCAATTTTAGATAGCCTAATCACATGCTTCAAGGTTCAAAAAGTGTTCATACATCGATTTCAAAAAATTTAATAGGATACGACAAGAACTAAAAATAATCTACTAAATCCACTTATATTGAAAAAACTGAATTTTGAAATAACCACTTCTGAAAATCCAATAAATGTTTACGAAAAGGTTTCATGTGGACTGATTTGAATACCAACTCCTCTTTTCGATTAAACACCTATTTTATCCTTGAACTACTTTTAGAGCAAAAAACAAATTCAAAGTTCTAGGAAAATCGCCTCAAAATATACTTTGAACACTATAAACCAAAAGGCTGAAAAATGAATAAACAGTCCAGTCCCTTAAATTACAAGATTCCAAAATGCATAAATGAAATGAATTACAGTTTTCTGAAGCGAAAATACAACTTCTGTAAAGTACATTTTTTATGAATACCAAGGAAAAACTAAAAAATGGAAATCCTAAATAGCTGCTCCACATCTGGATTCTTCGTACTGTTCATTTGCAGCCCTCTTTTGTAATCTATAGAACACACAACCTAATTAAGTGTCAAGCACCCACCAGACCAAACATGACCATGAAAGGAGGTCAAGTTTAAACCTGATAATGCTATGCTAAGCTACATTAATAACACAAAATTATTTATGCATTCTCTTAGTGTAAACCTGACCATGAATATGTCAGATTTTAATCTTGTGATGCCAACATTAACCTAAGTCTAAAGCTATATGGAGACCTGCTTAATGAGTCTCTTCAATGAACAAGGAGCACAAATAAGAGCATCTTTTATCATTAATCTAAGATTATAAGTCCAACACTTTACTATTTGGACAGTGTTGAGGATATACCTTTGAGTATTGTCAAAAGATGAAACTAATCATGAAGGAGGTTAGATTCAATCCTTAATCACGCTCTTAGAAGAACAAAGCATATTCAGATCTTTTATGGACTAAATCTTGCCATAAAAAGGGTCAGATTCAGCTCCATAGATCTCATCTTTTGTTCCTCTTGACAATTATATCATAATTTTGGCTTTTTAGGCTTTTATAGAGACAGAATCTGATGATTTTAAGAGATTCAGATTCCTACTCTAGGAGGCCTTTTGACTACTTATTTTATACCCTAACAGAGGTAACTTCAGGACATGCTACTGTTTATGCACTATTGTGGGGTGAATCTAATCATTAGAAGGTCAGATTCATCTACCCTAGTGCAGATTTTTCTCAAAAAAAAAAAAAAATAGAGGCAGACACTAAATAACACCATACAAAACTTAATAAGTTCTGAAACAAACAGAATTAAACAAAAGCTAAAACAGAATAGTTCAGATAGTTCATAGACAACATTCCTTCAATTCCTTTATCAGCACAGTAACAGTCTTATTTCAGATTTTTATACTAAGAATAAGGAGAAGAAGACTCAACTTTACCTAATCCCAAAACACAACATGAATCAAATATTTTTCAGCACAAATTTTGAATTTAATAACTTTATTTAAAGTTCATTGTTACATACCTTTTTAAAGAGAAAAATTTAACAAAACCCCTGACCAAATAAAGGCCAGGTTGTCAGCAAAGCAGCAAAGAGGAGAAAGATTCAGCAGCAACAAGAGCAGAACAACCAAAGAAAAACCCAAGCAGTCCAGCAAGAATTAAACCAGAAATCTTGAGTATGAATGCTTGAAGAAACATTTCCAGAAATCAGAATCCAAAGAGAGAAGATAGGAGCTGAACTAGGCCATCTATTTGTGAGCTTTTCAAAAAAAAAAGTCAGATTGTCCCTTCTAGACTAAAGGGAGGGGGTCTATTTATAGGATATTTGGGAATGGGATATTCTTTGGAATATTCCTAATCCAAAAGGCTGACAATAGTACATAGGGCAGCTGTCAACCTTATTTTTGGGATAGCTGCCCCTATTCTAGAACATTCTTACCTATTAAAAGACCCTTTTACCCTTAAAATTCTGATTTCCTAAGTCTACATTACCTATTGTACCCCTCAAACTCCCTAGAATTACCCTTTAGGTAACTAAGGTTAAGGTTACTAGCTAAACTGATTTTAATTAATAATCAATATTAACTTTAGTTAGTTACTAGGTTGAGGAAGCTGAAATTAATTTGGAATTAGCTTGAGAGGTTAGGTGAATTATTTTGGGTTTGGACTTAACTGGGATCAACTTAATTTGGACAATTAGGATTATCTACCAATTATTGTTAAGCATCTTAATTGAGTAATTAAATTCAGACTTAAATAAACTAGTAGCTAATTAATTAGTAGCCGGGCCTTTGTTGTTTTATCAAGGGTTAACCAATTAATTCAAATTAACTAACCACTTCAAATTAATTAGATTAAACTCCTAAGACTTACTTTATATAATTAAAACTAATTAGTTATTCTAAACTAGGATTAGGATTTAGTTAATTAAGGGTTAGTTGATTAGGTTCTTAGAGTTAGTTTCTAATCATACTTATTAGTTACCTCGGTTCACTGTTTCCTACTCACTCAGTTATTTATGTCAAAATACATCTTAATTAAAACAGAAGGAATAAGAGAAATTAGAAGGTAATCCTAACATTAGACTAAAGATTAACTTTTACCTAATCGATGACCAAAGCTTGAGATTAACAAGAATGGCTAACTCATTAGGGTCAAAATTTGATAATCAAAATAGTAGGTTAGGAAAAACTAACTGTCAAAGGAATCTAGACATCCTATATGCATATTAACCCGAACTAATTAATCTAAAAAACTAAAAGCCAAACAAACACATAAGAAACCAGCTGATCATTCATGATATTCAAAGGAATCCGATCAAGAACAAATACATGACTGTCATGGACACATTTTAATATATAGACTAACCTTAAAACCTACACTAAATTATTCGACTGCCTAAACATGGTTCAATTAATCCAAAAATATACATTGAACTAAATAACCGAAATCAATTAACCAAAACGGATCAAGGAAAAAAGAAACAAGATCACATATGAAACAGTGATAAAAAACTATGCCAAGAAACATGGTTATTAAGAACCCTAGTTACTAATTTACGAAAACGAAATAATTAAAACATGACTAACACAAATATGTTTATAGCTTAACTAATCAAGAAGAAGAAGCATGAACATGTGGGGGAAAATAGTGAAGGAAAAAACAAAAACCTAGACCTAAAACAGTGATGATGCATGATTTTAACTGAAAACAAACAAACAAAGAATAAATAGAAAAGGAAAATGGGTGGAATACCAATTGGGTGTTTGACGGATTCCGGCGAGGTTTGAAAATGGCTGAGAGCTATTGACTCATGTAGGTATAAGTCAATAATTGTTCTTGAATAGACCAATAAAAGGAAACTAGGTTTTCTGCTTTCTTAGATCTAAAATCGAAGGGATTTGGGTGGGATTATGATGATATAGATGGTGGGAGGTGAATGAGGAGGAGGAGGAGATGGTCTGGTAACAATTTGGGGTCAATTGAAGAAGCTCCGCCGCCAAAGGCGATTTCCGGTCGGCGGAGGATGGTGGCTAGGGTTTGGGGCTTTAGAGAGAAGAGATAAGGGTGAGGCGGCTAGGGTTAGGGGGGGTTAGACTTACTGGTGAAATGAGGGTGGGGGGTGCGTTTGGACATATATATATAGTTTAGTGTTTGGGAGTTCCCAACTGTTTGANAACGGCTGGGATTCATTCACTTAAAGTCAACGGGGTCATTTGGGTAGTGTAGGGGAACAGATGGGTTTGGGTCAATTGGGCCTGGTTATTTGAGTGTATAGATAAGGGTTTGGGCTTGGGTAATTTTGTCCCATGTCCGATTTTAGTCCCCTTTTTTTTAATACCTAGGTTAGTTAATCACCTAAATAAATTCTAATAATGTATTAAATAGTCTTAAACTAATTTCATTTAAGTATATGTTAATTAAGAGTAAAACCATTAGTTTAATACCCATAATTACTTAAAAATAAATTTCGTAATTTTCTTAGAAAAAATGATTAAATTATCCAATTAGTTATCAAAATCCCAATTATGTCAAATAATGAAAGTTTTAAAATGTTTTATTGTTATTTATCACTTTATAAATTTCTTAAAAGATGAACTATGCCCATGAAATGCAAATAATTCACAAATAAACACTGAAATTCCACAAAAAAATCTATGAAATTAATTTATTTATCGAATTTTGTAGGAGTATTTAGTAGGTGAAAAATCACATTATCACAATGTGTATTCATTATCGTCAGTTGAACAAGGTTACAGTGAAGAAAATATATCAATCGCCTTGCATCGATGATTTATTTGATCAATTACATGGTGCCAGGGTGTTTTCCAAGATTGACTTGCGTTCTGGCTATCATTAGTTGAAGATTCGGGAGCCAGATATCCCGAAGACCGCCTGTAGGACTAGGTATGGTCATTATGAGTTTCTTGTCATGTCTCTTGGGTAGACCAATGCCCCAATAGCCTTTATGCATTTGATGCACAGTGTGTTCCGGCCTTATCTTGATTCTTTTTTCATTGTGTTTATTGACGACATTTTGGTATATTCCCGGTTTCGGGAAGATCATGAGCAGTACCTGAGGACCATGCTTCAGACTTTGAGGAAGAAAAGATTATATGCAAAATTTTCTAACTGTGAATTCTGGCTTGATTTAGTGGCATTCTTGGGTCATGTAGTGTCTTGTGATGGGATCAAGGTAGATTCGAAGAAGGTGGAGGCAGTGTAGAGTTGGCCTAGACCATCATCAGTTATGGAGATCCGTAGTTTCCTTAGTTTGGTGGGATACTAATGTCGCTTTGTAGAGGGGTTTTCAGGTGGAACGAGGAGTGCGAAGAGAGCTTTCAGAAGCTCAAGACAACTTTAACTACAGCCCCAGTAATAGTGTTGCCTATAGGTTCGGGGTCATACACTATCTGTTGTGATGCCTCGAGGATTGGCCTTAGAGCGGTGTTGATGCAGGAGGGTGGGATGATTGTCTACGCGTCCAGACAGCTAAAGGTTCATGAGAAGAATTATCCTGTCCATGATCTTGATTTAGAAGCCATTGATCACGCCTTGAAGATCTGTCGTCATTATTTATGTGGTGTTCCTTGTGAGATCTACAATGATCACCAGATTTTGTAGCACCTGCTCAAGCAAAAGGACTTTAATTTGTGTCAGCGGAGGTGGTTGGAGCTACTTAAAGACTATGATATCACTATATTGTACCATCCGGGGAAGGCCAATGCAATGGTCGTCGCCTTGAGTCGCTGGGCGAAGAGTTTGGGGAGTTTGGTATATCTTCCGGAAGCAGAGATTCCCTTAGAATTGGATGTTCAAGCCTTAGCAAGTCAGTTCGTGAGATTGGATATTTCAGAGCCGAGCTAAATATTGGCTTGTGTGGTCGCTCGATCTTCTCTTTATGATCTCACCAGGGAGCGCCAATATGATGATCCACATCTTCTAGTCCTTCAGAATAGGGTTTGGCGAGGTGCGAGAGATGTGGCTATTGGTGATGAGGATGCAGGGTCGGATATGTGTGCCCAATATGGATGGGCTTTAGAATTTGATTATTGAGGAGGCCCACAACTCACAGTATTCTATCCATTCGGGTGCCGAGAATATGTATGAAGATTTGAGACAACACTAATGGTGGAGGAGGATGAAGAAGGATATAGTTGGGTTTGTGTCCAAGTGTCTCAACTATCAGCAGGTCAAGTATGAGCATCAGAGACCGGGTGGCTTGCTTCAGATATTAGAGACCCTAGAGTGGAAGTGTGAGCGGATTATCACGGACTTTGTAGTTGGACTTCCATGGACTTTGAGGAAGTTTGATGCTATTTGTGTAATCGTGGATTGGTTGACCAAGTCAGCTCATTTCATCCCAGTGATAACTACTTACTTTCCGGAGAGATTGACTGAGATTTATACCGGAGATATTGTCCGCCTTCATGTAGTCCCAGTTACCATCATTTCAGACAGAGGTACACAGTTCGCATCACGATTCTAAAGAGCTGTACTGCAAGAGTTGGGCACTAGGGTGGAGCTGAGCACAACCTTTCACCCTAAGATGGACGAGCAGTTCGAGCGTATGATTCAGATTCTCGAGCATTTGATCCGTGCTTGTGTGATGGAGTTTGGAGGATCATGGTACTAATTCTTGACACTTGCGGAGTTTTCCTACAACAACAGCTACTAGTCCAGCATTCAGATGGCACCATATGAGGCTCTATATGGTAGGCAGTCTCGGTCCCCAGTGGGTTGGTTTGAGCCGGGCGAGGCCCGATTGTTGGGTATAAACTTTGGTCTAGGATGCCCTGGATAAGGTTAAGGTGATTCAAGATAGACTTTGCACAGCCCAGTCTAGATAGAAGAGTTATGTGAAACGGAAGGTTCGCGATTTAGCATTCACGGTTGGAGAGCGGGTCTTGCTTCGGGTATCTTCTATGAAGGGCGTCATGAGATTTGGGAAGAAGGGCAAGCTGAGCCCGATGTACATTGGTCCAGCCTAGCAGGGGTTCATCGGGTATTCTACGTTTCTATGCTCCGAAAGTATCACGGTGATTCGACTCATGTATTGGATTTCAGCTCGGTCCGGTTGGACAAGGATCTATCTTATGTTGAGGAGCCAGTGGCTATTTTGGACAGGAAGGTCATAAAGCTATGGTTGAAAAGCATTGCTTCAGTAAAGGTCCATTGGAGTCGAGGAGGCGACTTAGGAGACTAAGCGGGATATGCGCAGCCGTTACCCTCATCTATTCATAGCTTCATGTATGTCTTTATACTCGTTCGAGAACGAACGATTATTTTAAGAGGGAGAGGATGTAACGACCCGGCCGGTCGTTTTGAGAGTTAGAGCCTCGATCCCCTATTAACTTTTTTCCCCATATCTTATTCTGCTATTCAGGTTGCTGGGAGGGTTCATGTTGAGTTTTTGAAGCGAATTTAGACACTTAGTCTCTTATTTGGGAGTTTAAGTTGGAAAAGTCGACCGGATGTCGACTTGTGTGTAACAACCTCGGAATTGATTTTGGTGATTCTGTTAGCTCCGTAAGGTGATTTTAGAATTAGGAGCGCGTCCGGAATGTGATTTGGAGGTACGTAGTAGATTTAGGCTTGAATTGGTGAAAGTTGGATTTTTGACGATTTTGGTTGGCAGTGAAAATTCTGATCTCAAGCCCGGAATGAAAGTCCGGAAGTGGGAGTAAATTCATAGTGTCATATTTTACTTGTGTGTAAAATTTGAAGTCATTCGAACATGGTTTGATATGTTTCAACGTTGTTTGTAGAATTTGGAAATTTCAAAGTTCATTAGGCTTGAATCCGTGTGTAATTCATGTGTTTGAAGTTGTTCGATGTGGTTCGAAGGTTCTACTAAGTTCGTATGTTGTTTTAGGATTGGTTGGTATGTTTGGTTGAGGTCTCTGAGGCCTCGGGTGAGTTTTGGCTACTTAGTGGACTAGTTTTGTACTTGGAAGATTCCCGAAAATTTTTGGTCTTCGATTGCTTGTTTTCTCTTATGCGAGTGCGTAAGAGGAGACGTGGTCGCGTTAGGTTGTTTGAGGGCAGTGGAAATTTTCCTTTTGCGTTCAGGAGTGAAGGGATGCGATCACAAATGTTGGTAAGATTATGCATCGCGAACGGGTGGGCTAGGCCGCATTCGTGAAGAAGAAAAAGTGAGGTAGCAGTGGAGTCGAGTGTTGCCATTCGCGGTCGCATGAGGTCAATCACGATCGCGTAAGTCTGATGAGCTAATGCATCGTGTTCGCATTGGGAGTTACGCGTTCGTGTAATGTAAAAATTAGGAGGCAGCGAAGTTGTAACGACCCGACCGGTCGTTTTGAGCTCTAGCGCATCATTCAGCCATTTGAGGTCATGAGCAGCTTCGATTCAGGTGTTATGACTCATAGGTGTGGTCGGTGTTGAACTTCGGGAAGTTCGGAGTCAAATTGGAAGGAAAATTCTCACTTCGTAAGGCTTAAGTTGGAGGAATTGACTAAGATTAGAATTTTGAGTAAACGACCTCGGAATCGGGATCTGAAGGTTCCAGCAGGTTCGTATGATGAGATCGGACTTGGTCGTATGTCCGGATCGGGTTTTAGATAAACCGGGAGCGTTTCAGCGTATATTGTGGAAGTTAGTATTTTAGAAGAATTTCATAAGTTCGGGTTGGGAGGCATCTCAGTGTTATAGAGGTCCGTTTGGGATTCCGAGTCGGGGAATAGCTCCGTATGGTGATTATGGAGTTGGGAGCGCGATCGGAAGTGAATTCAGATGTCGGGCGGTCATTTTGATGTCATTTGGCTAAAGATAGAAATTTGAAGGTTTTTGAGAAGTTTGAGCGAGAGTTTGACTTTTTGATATCGGGTTCGGATTCCAATTCCGAAAGTTTGAGAAGGTCCAAAATGTCGAATATGACTTGTGTGCAAAATTGGGGTCAATCGGACGTGATTTGATAGGTTTCGACATCGGATGTAGAAGTTTGAAATTTCAAAGTTCATCAAGCTTGAATTGGAGTGCGATTCATGATTATACGTTGTTTGGTGTAATTTGAGGCCTCGAGCAAGTTCGTATCATGTCTTGGGACATGTTGGTCTAATTGGTTAAGGTCCCAAGGTCCTCGGGTTGATTTCTAAAGGTTAACGGAATGGATTTCGGACCAAAATAGCTGCTGAAAATTCTACAGCAAATATGTTTTGGGACAGCAATTTATGCATCGAAGAGCAAACTTTAGAAGCATATATATAGGAATTTTTAAGGAATCTGATAATTTACAAAACATAAAATTGTAGATCTTGAAGTCTAGTTTTTAGAACATTAAACTATTTGTCATTTTGAGTTTTGTGCAAAAGGTTATGACCGATTAAAGATGGCTGGTGTTGGAGTTTTGCCAGAATTTTCTGATGCATGGAGCCGACTTTAGAAGCTCATATCTCGGAATATATAAAGATTTATATGGTGTACAACCTATTAAATTAAAGATCTTCGAGTTTAATTTCTATATCTTCAACCCGTTTGTTATTTGGATATTTCTACAAGGAGTTATGGGTGTTTTAACAACAGGTGTTCCACAATGGAAAATAGTAACAAGATGTACAACCTGCAGAGGACAAGCGCAAGGTACAACTCGATGAAGCATGGACATATTGTTTTAATCACGAATTTTGGCCCATTTCTTTCACTTGGCTTGGATGATTTTGGAGAGCTCAAGGAGGGATTTTCACCAAGCAACACAAGGTAAGTGATTTCTTCCTATTTTTGAGTTAAATATGTGATCTTACATAGATTTAGACATGAAAAATTTGTATAAATTTGGGATTTTTGGGGAAGACCTAGAACTTCAATTTTTTTACTTTTACCATGAATTTGAGCATGAAAATTGTAACAAATTGTATATTTGAGTTAGTAAAGTTATGGGTAGAATTTATCTTTGAGAAATTTCGGAATACGGGCACGTGGGCTCGAGGAAATTTTTGTCAATTCCTTGAGCGGAGATGGGAGTTTATATAATCTGAATTTTTAACAAATATTTGAGTATATTTGCATTGGTTTATCATTATTTGGATAGTTTGGGGGCGTTGCACATCCATTAAAGTCGACATAGAGGCTTGGAAGCCGGGTATGAATCTTCGAAGCGAGGTGAGTCTCCTTTCTAACTTTGTAAGAGGGAATTTTCCCCATAGGTGTTCTGCGTGCAGTGTGTAATTTTTTTGGGGGCTATGTGCGTACAAAGTGACGAGAGTCCGTACGTAGCGACTATTATATCATGTCAGGTAGTTTTAGGAATCACGAGCATGCCATTACGTGTCTTATGTGTATCTTTAGCCAAACTTTGAGTTGCTTATTATCTTTGAACCAGTATGCTTATTATCTTTGAACTAGTATACAAATGGTTGAGATTTGCCTCTGAATTTCTAGTGAATTAATCCTTGTTACAAGTATAGCCTCTACTGAGCTTATTGATAAATTTGATATATATATATATATATATATATATATATATATATATATAAGAGTCATCACTCGAGTCGCAGGTATGATTCGCGATCGAGGGCAGCTTTATTTTAATTATATATAAGATTCAGCACCCGAGTCGCAGGTATGATTCACGATCGAGGGAAGCTTTATGTTAATTATATATAAGAGAAAACACTCGAGTCGCAGGTATGATTCGCGATCGAGGGGAGCTTTATGTTAATTATGTATAAACGTGTCATCACTCGAGTCGCAGGTATGATTCGCGATCGAGGGGAGCTTTATGTTAATTATGTATAAACGTGTCATCACTCGAGTCGCAGGTATGATTCGCGGGCGGGGGAAGCTTTATGATTAATTTGTAAGAATTCACTTATGGGATGGGTCGTTCGATCCTCGGTAGTGCACAATTTCTTTTTATTGTTGGTTCGGGCCGAACGACCCTCGTCATATATACATATGACATACCCCTTGTGACTTAAATTGCTAAGTTGATTTAAGGATATAGATGGTTAAATAACTTCGTGGATAAGGACTTGACAGATATTTGGGGAAAAATAAAGGAGAAACTATTTATTCACTCATTTTTTTGAAATTACTCGGAATACTGTGCCTCATATATATATTTTGTTGCTTAACTACCTTCACATGCCTACCGCTTTAATAATATTCTGTCCAATTAATATTATTGGACCTTAGTGAGTGTCAAGTTGACCTCTCGTCACTACTTTTTCGAGATTCGACGGGATACTCACTGGGTACATATTTGCTTATGTACTCATGCTAGACTTGTTGTGCATTTTGTTGCACAGGTACCTTCATAGCACAGTGATTGACTTGGAGACTTATACGGGCTGCATTTATCCGGAGGCGTTTCGCAGCTAACAAAGTTTCCCTCCTATGTATTTATACCTTATGTTGAGCCTTTGTCCAATTTTTTCCTCGGGCAAGCGATATATAATTGTATAAATTCTTAGAAGTTGCTCATGTACTTGTGACACCGGGTTCTGGAATATGTATTGGGATATCATTGCTTAAGTGTAATCTTTTAAACGATTATTTTTAATTAAAAGACTTTTATTTGGTTATTATGTAATGAAGCGAAAGGAAGTGTTTTCATAAATGTTTTTAAACGGAAAGTTATTTCGATTAGTTAATGTTTTGGCTTGCCTGACCTTGTGTCCGGCGCCATCACGACCTTAGGGATTTTGGGTCGTGACAACATGGTATCAGAGCGCTAGTTTCCCGTAGGTCTCACGATTCATGAGCAAGTCTAGTAGAGTCGTGCGGATCGGTACAGAGACGTCTGTACTTATCTTCGAGAGGATACATGGATGTTAGGAGTACTTCCCTTCTTCATTCTTCATCGTGCAAGTTCATTCCTTTGAGGCTTATGCCTATGCTCATTCCTACTCAATCTTACGCGTCGCGAAGTGCTTGCTATGGATCAGGAATTTGATGAATGGGAATGGTGCTACAAATGTAATCCGAGATGCTTCCATGTGTAAATGGTCGTGGTTGTTGTTATGGCCCTGCAAAACGGTATTGTGTTATTTCAGCTCAGTAGCTGTGTTTTTGGGAGCCTTAAGGCGTGCTCGGGTGGTGATGATGTTTGCAATTGATTGTCGTGCGCTGTTGATATGATGATAGAATGCTTGACCGTATGTTGGGGGTGATGAATGGTTGAAAGGAGGTCTTCTCAGAGTTTGATTTCAAGATTTTAGTGTTTTATTTCTGGCAGAGGAAAGGCATTTGGATTCTAAATGGTCTGGTTGGAGTTGATAAAGTAGAAAGACTGGGTGTCTTCAAGTGAGGTGGGATATGCACTTGTGACGTGTAGTCGTCATCATTGATCGAATGGAATGTGTTAGGTTCGGCGGTAATATGATTTTTTCGGTTGCATGGGGTCAGAGTATCAAGAAGAAGTGTTGAAGAATGCGGTTGGAAGGGATCGTGTTATCAAAAGAGAAAGGGTCTTAGCAGGGTCTAGAGTGGTGCAAGAAGTGGTTTCGGGCTAAGTGGGGGAGTCCCATCATCTGCAGTCGGGCTGTAGGGTTTTCTTCCCACAGGGTTGCGAATTTTTGGCGTGTTAGCAAGTTGTTTCAGCTAAGGGAAAGGAGTAAAATGCTGATTGTGCGTGGGATTTGATGAATGTGTGCAAAAAATGGCCCTGTCGGGCCAGGGTTAGGCTCTGGAAGATCCGAAATTTTACTTAAGGCATAGGTGAGTTGTGAGGTTAGTGCCTTAGTCATGTGTTTCATTAAAAAGGGTGTTCCTGTGCTAGGAGAGCCTTGGAGTTGATTATATTCGGGGCCAGTCGGAGTGGGTGACTCTCAATAGTGATCCTAGTGAGTTCAAAAGTTAAGAATGTGGTGTTTAAGGATTTCAGGAAGCATTATGATCAAGAATCGAGCTTTTGCAGAGTAATCTCTGAGAAAAAGGAAGGATGGTTGGAATGTTCTATGATGTGTTTCAGCATGCAGGATAGCATTGGAGGAGTGAGAGAAATAGACTCCGAATTGAAGAAAACAATTATCAGAAGGATATGAGATGGGTTGTGGGATTTGGGCAGCGTAGTCTCGTGAATCAAGGTCACTTGGGATGAGTGAGGGTTGAGTTTTCTATGGGTTGAAGGAAGTTTTTATTATTCATGAGGCAATTGAAGATGATTGAAAGAAGATAGATTGATTAGCCATGGTTGAACTGGCACATTTGCGGCAGTGATCAGTTCCTTTGATGTGATTTAGTTATGCATATGGTTTGTGTCGGTGTGTGCGGGGCTTTTCGGCCTTCGTAACGGGTCTCATGTGGGAGCATTTGAGTGTTATGGCCTGTCAGGTGTAGGCGGATCCCAGAAGGGTTATGGTGGTATAGACTACTACTTAAGGATTTGCATGATTGGGTGATAATGGGAATTCACTCGTGTGTTGAGATGGTACTCTTGAATTGAGTCAAGTAAAAATTTTCTATATGATGAAGTGTTCACCCTATTGGTGGTTCGGAAGTTGTGATGGAATTCTTGCACTACCTCGTATTGGCATTTTAGGTGCGGTAAGCAGTATGTAACCGAGAGTAAGAATCAAGATCTAGGTCCGATGTTTATAAGGATGCCATGAGCTCGGAAGAGAAAGACAAAGTCATTTAAAAGTTCATAGTAAGCTAGTGTTATCTTCAGTGTCACCTGAGATCGGTATTCGGTGAAGGAGGCTTTGTACCCTGGTCCTGGGTTCTCGATGTGTTTTGCGGCCTTAGTGTGGTTGGTATTATGGATGGGCAGACTTGTTTCCTTGTGTGGAAGGTCTTGGAAGCATGACCGCGAAAAGATTGTTAAAGTATGACATGTAATCACTTGATGGATTTCAGATTTTGACTGAGTATAAAGAAGTGCAATATTGCTTAATTGAGAATTTACGCTTGAAGGGCGTACGGTTCAGTTGATTATGGATCATGGGGTGCTAGTCCACGTGATGATGGTTGTTCGCGTGTATTATGAGAGAAGGTGGGTTAATATGGACTCATGCAAAAGCTATTAGCTTAGTTGGTGCGAGCAAGGTGGCTCGATGGTTTTGGATGGATTTAAATAAGATTATGGGCTCCGTATGAGCCATAAATGTTCCTTTCAGTAGAGCGTTTCTCATGGAAAGGTATTAGAACATCGGGTGTTGTTCCGTCTTCATCAAATTTGTGTGTTATTGTGATTGTGCCGTGCGAGTTGTGAAACGGCTTGAAAATTTCCTATGAGTTGAGATCCCGCGTGGTGGGGATGATATGATAGCAGGATAGCTCTTGAGATCTAGAGTGTATATATATATATATGTCGCACCTCAGTTGTGCTTGAGTTATGTAGCCTACTGCTTTATCAGTCTCCCCAGGATGGTATTATGCACTTAGCGTGCTTATGATCGATATTCAGTAAATTTTAATAGTGAGCAAATCAGCTCCGTATATATATTTCCTTATGTGAGTTGTATGATGGGATCGGGTGGCACGGCGCCACGGGTATGTTATTTGGATCGGGTTGCACGTCGCAACAATGTGATAATGAGAAGGGATAATATGTATTTATTTTCTTGTGTTTTATTTCCTATTTTCTGGTAAGAATTCATATTAGTTGAGTGAGATGACCAGTTCCGTCCTGAGTCATTTCTTATTATCATGTTCGAGTTATGGACTATTGGCGCGATGTGGTATCATGTGAGTCTGTTGGTCCTATTGGGGTGCTTTGTTGTCAGAGTAGTTCGTACTGGGTGAGGCGAGATTATCGGATAAGGGATTAGTGCGACGAGGTTATGTGAAGTGTATATTAAAGAACAAATACCATTATTCAGGTTCATAATGAAGTGATGATTCTAGTCAAGATGAGGTATTCAAGGATTTGTTAACTCTGCATTCGAGTATGAATTTCTGCATGTTTCCTCCGTTGTGGTGGTATTGTCAGCATTATAACAGGGTGTATATATATTTGTTATGCGGTGCATTGGGTGCACCAAATTCATAGACCTTGGCTATTAAGGTTCAGGGAGCGTCATTGTGGTCAGATGATGAGTTGTGTGGTGCATGGTGCCGATTCAGCAAGGGTATGCAATTATGATCTGGTATATTGTGTGCTAGTTGATGCAATGCTTATATATTGGAACTAGGCCTGGCTAGAGAAAATTTCAGGTCTCTGAATGAATTCTGAGCTTATTATATGGATAAAGAAGAAATCTCCAGATTTGATCGAGCTATTGTGCTCGACTAGGTTGTGGTAGCACGGCAGGTGCTCAAAATGTTAAAGGGTGATTTCAGATAACTTCAGAGCAGCTCTTAGCACGTTCGAGGACGAACGTCGCTTTAAGTGGAGGACAGTGTAACGACCCGACCGGTCATTTTGAGCTCTAGCGCGTCGTTCGGCCGTTTGAGGTCATGAGCAACTTCGTTTCAGGTGTTATGACTCGTAGGTGTGGTCGGTGTTGAACTTCGGGAAGTTCAAAGTCAAATTGGAAGAAAAAATCTCATTTCGTAAGGCTTAAGTGGGTAGAATTGACTAAGATTAGAATTTTGAGTAAACGACCTCGGAAATAGAATCTGAAGGTTCCAACAGGTTCGTATGATGATTTCAGACTTGGGCGTATGTCTGGATTGGGTTTTGGATAACCCGGGAGCATTTCGGCATATATTGTGGAAGTTAGTATTTTAGAAGAATTTTATAAGTTTGGGTTGGAAGGCATCTTAGTGTTATAGAGGTCTGTTTGGGATTCCGTTTTTGGGAATATCTATGTATGCTGATTTTCGAGTTGGGAGCGCGATCGGAAGTGAATGTGGATGTCCGGAGGTCATTTTGAAGTCATTTGGCTAAAGATAGAAATTTGAAGGTTTTTGAGAAGTTTGACCGAGAGTTTGACTTTTTGATATCGGGGTCGGATTCCAATTCCGAAAGTTGGAGCAGGTCTGTAATATTGAATATGACTTGTGTGCAAAATTTGGGGTCAAACGGACGTGATTTGATAGGTTTCAGCATCGTATGTAGAAGTTTGAAATTTCAAAGTTCATAAAGCTTGAATTGGAGTGCGATTCATGATTTCGACGTTTGTTGATGTGATTTGAGGCCTCGAGCGAGTTCGTATCATGTTTTGGGACATGTTGGTATAATTGGTTTAGGTCTCGAGGGCCTCGGGTTGATTTCAGAAGGTTAACGGAATGGATTTCGGACAAAAATAGCAGCTGAAAATTCTACAGCAAATCTGTTTTGGCACATCAATTTATGTATCGAAGGGCTAACTTTGGAAGCGTATATATAGGAATATATATGGAATCTTTATATTTGCAAAACAAGAAAGTTATAGATCATGAAGTATAGATTTCAGAACGTTAAACCATTTGTCATTTGGAGTTTTGTGCAAAAGGTTATGACCGATTGAAGATGGCTGGTGTTGGAGTTTTGCCAGAATTTTCTGATGCATGGAGCCGACTTTAGAAGCTCATATCTCGGAATATATAAGGATTTGTATGGTGTACATCCTGTCAAATTAAAGATTTCGTGTCTATTTTCTAAATCTTCAAACCGTTTGTTATTTGGATATTTCTACAAGGAGTTATAGGTGTTTTAACAGAAGATGTTCAACAAGGAAAAATTGTAATAGGATTTACAACCTGCACAACACAAGCGCAAGGTACAACTCGATGAAGCATGGGAAGATTGTTTTAAACACGAATTTTGGCCCATTTCTTTCACTTGGCTTGGATGATTTTGGAGAGCTCAAGGAGGGATTTTCACCAAGCAACACAAGGTAAGTGATTTCTTCCTATTCTTGAGTTAAATATGTGATCTTACATGGATTTACCATGAATTTGAGCATGAAAATTGTAACAAATTGTATATTTAAGTTACTAAATTTATTGGTAGAATTTATCTTCGAGAAATTTCGGAATCTGGGCACGTGGGTCCGAGGGTATTTTGGTCAATTCCTTGACCGGAGATGGGAGTTTATATAATATGAATTTTAATAAATATTTGAGTATATTTCCATTGGTTTATCATTATTTGGATAGTTTGGGGGCGTTGCGCATCCATTGAAGTCGACATAGAGGCTTGGAAGCCGGGTATGAATCTTCGGAGGAAGGTGAGTCTCCTTTCTAACCTTCTAAGAGGGGATTGTACCCATAGGTGTTATACGTGCGGTGTGTAATTGTTTTGGGGGCTACGTGCATACAAAGTGACGAGAGTCCGTACGTAGCGACTATTATATCATGTCGGGTAGTTTTAGGACTCACGAGCATGCCATTACATTCCTTATGTGTATCTTTAGCCAAACTTTGAGTTGCTTATTATCTTTGAACCAATATGCTTATTATCTTTGAACTAGTATGCAAATGGTAGATAGTTGCCTCTGAATTTCCAGTGAATTAATCCTTGTTACAAGTATAGACTCTACCGAGCTTGTTGATAAATCCGATATATATATATATATATATATATATATATATATATATATATATATATATATATATATATANACGATCAAGGGAAACTTTATGTTAATATATATAAGAGTCAGCACTCGAGTCGTATGTATGATTCGCGATCGAGGGGAGCTTTATGTTAATTATGTATAAACGTGTCAACACCCGAGTTGCAGGTATGATTCGCGAGCGTGGGAAGCTTTATGATTAATTTGTAAGAATGCACTTATGGGACGGGCCGTTCGACCCTCGGCAGTGCACAGTTTATTTTTATTGTTGGTTCGGGCGAACGACCCTCGGCATATATATATATATATATATATATATATATACATATACATATGACATACCCTTTGTAACTTAAATGGTTAAATTGATTAAAGGATATAGATTGTTAAATAACTTCGTGGATAAGGACTTGACGGATATTTGGGGGAAAATGAAGGAGAAACTACTTATTCACTAATTATTTTGAAATTACTCAGAATTTTGTGCCTCATATATATATTTTCTTGCTTAACTGCCTTCACATGCCTATCGCTTTCATCATATTATGTCCCATTTATATTATTGGACCTTAGTGAGTGTCAAGTCAACCTCTCGTCACTACTTCTTTGAGATTAGACGGGATACTCACTGGGTACATATTTGTTTATGTACTCAAGCTACACTTGCTGTGCATTTTGTTGTACAGGTACCTTCATAGCACAATGATTGACTTGGAGACTTATACGGGATACATTTATCCGGAGGCGTTCCGCAGCTGACAGAGTTTCCGTCCTATGTATTCATACCTTATGTTGAGCCTTTGTCCAATTTGTTCCTCGGGCAAGCGATATATGATTGTATAAATTCTTAGAAGTTGCTCATGTACTTGTTACACCAGGTTCTGGGATATGTATTGAGATATAATTGTTTAAATGTAATCTTTTAAACCATTGTTTTAAATTACAGACTTTTATTTGGTAATTATGTAATGAAGTGAAAGGAAGTGTTTTAATAAATGTTTTTAAACAAAAAGTTATTTCGATTACTTAATGTTTTGGATTGCCTGACCTTGTGTTCGGCGTCATCAGGACCTTAGGGATTTTGGTTCGTGACAGAAGTTGTTCTTCGCGATTGCGAGGCTGTTTCTGCGATTTCGGTTAAGGAAATAACTGGGCAGATTTGAAGTTCAAAATCGAGGGTTTTTTGTTCACAACTCAAAATTTGATTGAGAGCTTGGTAGAATGCAAAATTTGGAGAGATTTCCGGGGGTAGTTTTTGGGTTATGATTCCTAACTCCTTTATGATTAATTCCCACTAATCTATGCTTAATTTTATCATGTAATTTCGGATTTGGGGTGAAAATTGGGGAAAATTTAGAGAAGTTCTTTGCCCGAATTTTTTGATTTTGATCGATATTTTGGTATCGAATTTGAGTAAATTTCGTATGGTTAGACTCGTAACTGAATGAGTGTTCCTAATTTGTGATTTTTACCCGATTCCGAGGTGTGGGCCTAGGAGGCTTTTTGGGCATTTTCTTGCCTTAGCTTCGAATTTATTGGCTAAAATAGTTACTTGTAGTTATATTTACGTCATATAATTGATTTGATTAGATTTGGGTCATTCAGCGTTTGATACCCGTGGCAAGAGCGTGGTTTCGAATTGATTTGAGAGTGATTCGAGGTAAGTGACTTGCCTAACCTTGTGTGGGAAAACATCCCTTTAGGATTTGGTATTGTTTGATATATGAGCGCCGTGTACGAGAGATGACGAGTGCATACACGGTCTATTTGTTGTAAAACTCCATTTTTCACTAGATCATAGCCTGTTTTTCCTTGTTTGAACTACATTAGTATATGTAATTACCTTGTTTAGATTAAGAAAGCATGCCTACTTGTTTTGACTGTCTATTTAAACGCGGTGCATGATGTTTAGTGAAACTCCTATTTTTCTTGGTTTGAACTAAGCCTAAACTGTAGGTTTCATTGTTGTAACTATTATGTTTATTGGCTGAACTGTAGATTTCATTGTCGTAAAATGAGAGGAAATGGACCCGAAAGCTATCGAAACACACCCAAGGCCACCTGGGACCCCGTCTAAATGCACGAACAAGTATTATAACCTAACACGAACTCGCACGAGGTATCAAACCACATAAAACAACACTAAAACAATAAATTAAACCAAAAAAGGATGAAATTCCTCAAAACTTCTTTAAACATTAAATTTTGCATTTACGGTCCAAATCACATCTAATGAACTATGTTTCTTACCAAACTTCACAGATATGGCAAAAATATTATGTCAAACCTGTACTGGGCTCCGGAACCATAATACGAGCCCGATAACACAGGTTTCAAATCAAATTTAGTTTTCAAAAAGCTTTATATTTTTCAGAAAATAATGTTCTTTAAAAATTCATTTCTCGGGCTTGGGACCTCGGAATTCGATTCCGGGCATACGCCCAAGTCCCATATTTTCCTACGGACCATCCGGGACTGTCAAATCACCGATCCGAGTCCATTTACCAAAAATGTTGAACAAAGTCAACTTTATTCAAATTTCAACACAAAATATTATTTTTATCAGTTTTCACATAACGGCTTCCCGGCTACATGCCCGAACTGCGCATGCAAATCAAGGTGAGATAGAAGGAGGTTTTCACGACCTTGGAACATAGAATTATCTAGAAATATACGGGATGACCTTTTGGGTCATCACAATCTCCCTGTCTTAAACAAACATTCATCCTCGAATGTGCCAAAATTCACCTTGAACTCATCCAATCACTGATGGTATACTTCCAATACATAGCCGCGAGTGATCCCACATCACGCCAACCCACATAAGCCTGATGGAACAATCACAACCGCAATATAGCCTTCACATCACCGCTGATAAGCCTCAACTCTACTTCCCACCCTATACTCATTTACAAAAGACCCGATTCTAAATCCATATCCGGCATTAGCCATAATCAGCTGCATCAACTCATGACTACACCCACAAGGCACGACCACACAACATAGCACATCACACATAGGCTCAAATAGCACTTTTGATCACAATAACTGCCTGAAATCAACTCAACATTGGCAATTAGCCCCACATATGGAAGAACTCTACTTCCAAACCCCATAATACTGATAGAGATGCAATAAACACAAAGACTTCATTATTAAACACCCGAATCACCAAGCCACAACTAACACCACCAGGCACACATCCCGTAAGATAAAACTAATGGCGCACATAACGAGAATTACTGAATATGGATATAGAAACATATAAAGGAACTATCAAACAAGCCCATATGCATAACTCTCTATCAATACTGACTTACCAAAAGCAATATAACAAGGAAGAAGCAAAGCATATGAACAAATCACAAGGATTCCATCCTGATAAAATTCAACCGCAGTACTCAGCCCGGTCCAAACATATCGAATCACAAATATCACAAGGACCTCGCCTTAACTCTGAATCACATATCGAAAATATATCATACCAATTGAAGTTCCTCCACTAATTCATCTCAGATGATAAAATCATAACGATAGTTGATGTCACATCTCGATGGAGTATCAAATCACCACTCGTAAGCAAAATATTTAGGAAAATCACAGAAAGCTTACCACGAAGAAAAATAAGGTCTCACTTCTAGTCTCACCACTGTCAATGATGAATAAAACAATGATAGACACGGCTACCGCTCATAAAATTTCCCAACAGGAGCAAACACGAAAATAGAGTGCCAAGCATAAAACTTACTATAAGCAACAAATAAGGGAAACTCGTCCCGACCGACAGAGGTATAGTGAAATACAATGGTACCCCACTTTAGCACATCAAGACATACCTGAGTGATAATATTTGGCACAACGACCTCTAGCATACTATATGCAACACATCAACGGGTCGGGTCTCCCCCTCTTGGGCGCCCTCTACCAACCTGAATACCCTGCTCTAACACACCTACCTGAATCCTGGAACAAACTCTCAGCCTGTGGTTAACATCTCCACACTGAAAACAATCTCTCTGCCAATGTGGCGGTGGAAAACATACAATACAGATCCTCTAAGACCCATGAGTACCTGAAAAGCCCACATGCGAAGCTGGTAATTCAAACTGAACTGGTTGACCCAAAATTCTCTACCATGACGTACCTTGATTCCATGCTAAGGAACAGTATATCACTTCGGTCTACGAGGCCTCCTTGCCTCCCAAAACACTCTCTCTTGATCTCGTCTGACCTCTCGCTCCCAGTCCCGCATGCTCCTTAACCGGCGAGCGATCCCCACTACCTGCTGAAATGAGGCATCCTACTCTAAATCTCAAGTCTCGTTGAACCGAATATCATGTCTGAATCTCTCAATGAATCTACAGACTCATCTCCTAACTGAAACAACCGAACGAGATGCATGTCTGGCCAACTCATTGAATCTAACGGCATACTCCAATAGTGACATGGCGCCCTGACGCAACTGCTCAAACTCCGCGCGCCGAACATTCCAAGGAACAGAGGTGCAACCTCCCTCAAAAGATCTCCGAAAATTGAATCCATGATAGTGAAGATAACTCGGCCAGGTTACCCCAACTCATATGCCGCCACCACTAATCAACCCACTACTCTGAACCTGAGACGTGACAAAACAATCTCGCTCGTCTCCATAACACCCGAAATGCGAAGAATATAGTGACACTCCCCCAGGAAACCCAAGGCACCATCTGCCGCCAATCCACTTAAATATAAAAGGGTGGTACTTCCTCTACCTCTCAAGTCCAAGGTATTCTTCCTCCGATGTTGCTGCCCTACCCACTGGTTGAACTGAAACAACATGTCGTGCTGTCATGACAACGGGTACCTGACCAATGTGATCTCGCTGCTCTGGAGTGTAAACGGTGGGAGTCTGAACTCCTCCTCTGATCTGTAAAGCAAATGGTGCACTAGAATCAACCCTGCCTGAGCCGATGTACCAATTGTTCTCAAAATTGCGCTCAGGTCTCCTGAAGTTCGGGGTAGCAACAGGCACCCCCAGTACCTGTCCCCTAACTAGAACTACTGGCGACTCCTCAACGGCTTCTCTGGTAGGCATCTTAACTGCGGCACGTGATCCTCGTTGGCCCATGTCTCTGACCCTTGAGACACTTGATTTGGGGTAACATCATGAGGAACCATCGTTCGTGTCGTCACCATCGGTGAGAAAATGGAACAATAATTTCAAACTTCAAGATCAATAAACTTGCACGATAGGAATGAAGGAAGTGAAATTGTCCTAATAGTTTCGTAGCCTCTCGAAGATAAGTACAGACGTCTCCATATCGATCCGCAAGACTCTAGTAAACTCGCTTATGACTCGTAGCACCTATGAACCTTGAGCTCTGATACCAACTTGTAACGACAATAATTTCCCTCCGTTGGGTATCGTGATGGAACCTAGTCTTAGGGACTAGGTAAGCCTAACATTTCCACTGAACAACAACAATAATAAAGGAATTATAATAGTCTCGATGTAGAAATCTTGACAGAGTTTACAATTTTCCAAAATCCGGTAAATACAAGTCATAAGCTCTACGACATCTTTCAACCGAATCTAAATACTATTGTCTAGAAACAATAAGTACAGTTGACATAAACAGGAAGGTGACTCTGAAACCTGCGAACACAACAGCATATTTACCTTGAGTCTCCTCATCAATGATCCACGCAGCTAATAACAACAATTACCTGGATCTATACACAAAATGAGAAGAAGTGTAGTATGGGCACACCACAGCGGTGCCCAGTAAGTTTCAAGACTAACCTCGGTGAAGTATTGACGAGGACTAGTCAAGTCACCATTGCTCTAATAAGTAAAAAAACCATAAATGTATAAATGACCGAAACATAATATCTATCTAAAGATTTTTCGATATAATTAACGGTACGATCAAATAATATGGAAGAAAATTCAATAATTACGATCAACGGACATCATAATAGAAATACACAAAGAGAATGGAAAGAATGCAAGCCAAATGTCGGGAATCACAACCCAATAAAACAGTAGCAACTCAGCACTTCATCAATTTATTCACGTCAGGCCTTAGCAAATAAACTCAATAAAGCTGGTCAATCCTTCGAGTGAAAACCTTTAAATCGTGAGTTTATTTAGAAACCTTTAAAGATATAATCATTTCGGAATAGAGAAATTTCTTCTTTGAAACATACTTTCTCTGAATGTATATTAATATATTTTTATAAAGAGTAATCTTTAAAATATAGTCCCTTCAAAATACGTGGTGTTCAAATATACTTCCCCAGATACTAATCTTTCAAATATCATCAAAGTACGTGGTGTTCAAATATACTTTCCCAAATATTGCTCTTTCAAATATCATTTTTCTGCAAGACAAATACTTTCGAAATAGAAGTCCTTCAAACATAACTTTTCCTAGAGATAATTGCTTTTCAACTATACTTTTCAATATACATATACATATACATATACATATATATATATATATATATATATATATATATATATATATATATATATATATATCTTTCGATCGACATCTCCTCTATGATAAAACCACCAGAACTCAGTCCGTAACTCAGAATTTGTCATGCAATGCAATCCAGGGGGAAAGCTCCCGGAATACGTCTGTAGTCCCAATTTAAATATGCAATGCATCCACTGAGGAAAACAACCAGAATGTGACAGAAACAACATACATTTCCACAACAGGTGCAAAATCAAACAAGACCGAATGCAAAGTGCGATGAGCATCAATACAAAGACTTAAATCACAAAAATGGTAAAAGCTCACTCATAAGAAGTAGCCACTGAAAGGAATGCCAAGCATAAAGAGAAGCAGCACAAGGGGAAAACAAGGCAAATAAAGCAACGATTTTATATATTCAAGTTCACAACCAAGGAATCATCCCGGCAAGGCAATCAGCTATAACCAATCTCACTTAGATAATTAGCTTCACCGAATAAACTCATCTTGAACAAATGCTCAGTAAATAGGGAACATCAAAGAAATATCATCAACATGGGCGGTCATCAATTAAACCTAAGTAGTACTTAAGGGAAAATAATTTAAATCACAATGTACGACTCACGGGCACGCTTGACACCAACGTATAGATATTCCAATTACTGTTAGACAATTATAGGGTGAGATTATACTAGCTTTTTTGTCACATAAGCAGTGTATGAAGAAAGATATAGTATAACAGTAGGAAAGGAAAAGTCTTCATTTAAGTCAATTAAGATCAAATAAGAAACAGGGAATGATAGGCAAGTAACTTCTAATTTGAGCAGGAAGAGATGAAACTAGAAATCAGGAATTCAGATATAACAATTTCAATTCAAACACGAGGGACATAAGGACCTAAATGTCCTAAAAGTTCCATCTATTTGAAAATAACTCTGAGTACGCACTCGTCACCTCGCGTACGCGGGCTACAAGCAACATAGAAGACTCAATCCTAAGGGTTAGTTCCCCCACACAAAGTTAGACAAGATACTTAACTCAAAGACGACAACCCGGTACATTAAAATAGAATTCTCGGGTGGGAAGGCCTCCGAACGGCTCAAAATTAACTAAAACAACTTCAAAATACATATAAAACGTATAACCAACCATTCCGAATAATAAAGTCTCAATCTTTACAATATTATAAAAATCGACCCAAAATTCGACCCCCGAGCCCGCACCTCGAAACCCGACCAATTTTACAAATTCTTATTACCCATTCCGCTACGAGTTCACCCATACTAAATTTATCCAATTCCGGTAACATTTGGTCCTTCAAATCATGATTTTTCATTTTAGAAATTTTCTTTCAAAACCCACAATTTCCTCAACCCAAACCCAAATTAAATGATAAAAACAAGAACTAATCATGAAATATAATTAATTATAGTGGAAGAACACATACCCATTCGATTTGTGTGAAAAACCCTCAAAGAATCGCCCAAAACCGAGTTTTAGAAGTCAAAATATGTTTAAAAATGGTGAAACCCCGATTTTGAGGTTATAACTGTTCTGCCCAGGTACTTTTAAAGAATCGCGATCGCAACAAGAGGAAAGAGAACGCGGAGAAGGAGATCAAGGACACTACGCGAACGCAGGGGTTGCTACGCGATCGCGAAGAGGAAGCAATGCCTACTGCCCCAGCCCTATTTTCTACTGTGCGAACGCAAAGAAGTAGGTGTGATCACGAAGAGCGAAGTCTACAAAGCTGTGCCATCGCGAAGTAGCCTATTCGATCACAATTAAGGAAAAACCGGGATTCTCCATTTTACACAATGCAATCGCGGATGAGTCTATGAGATCGAATAGAAGAGAACACCAGATAGCAGAATCAGCAGAGTAAAATGAGAAGAAATGGAACCGAAACCTATCCGAAACACACCCGAGGCCCCCGGGACCCCGTCTAAATGCACAAAAAAGTCTTATAACCTAACACGGACTCGCTCGAGGTTTCAAACCACATAAAACAACACTAAAATGATGAATTAAACCAAAAATCAATGAAATTCCTCAAAACTTCTTTAAACATTAAATTTTGCATTTATTGTCTGAATCACATCTAATGAAGTCCATTTCTTACAAAACTTCACAGATATGGCAAAAATATTATGTCGAACCTGTACCGGGATCTGGAACCATAATACGTGTCCGATACCACAGGTTTCACATCAAATTTGGTTTTCAAAAACCTTTATATTTTTCAGAAAATAGTTTTCTTTAAAAATTCATTTCTCGGACTTGGGACCTCGGAATTCGATTCCGCACATACACCCAAGTCCCATATTTTCCTACGGACCCTCCAGGACCGACAAACCACGGATCCGGGTCTGTTTACCAAAAAAGTTGACCAAAGTCAACTTTATTCAAATTTCAATACAAAAATATCATTTTTATCAGTTTTTCACATAACGGCTCCCTGGTTTCTCGCCCGGGTTGTCAATGCAAATCGAGGTGAGATAGAAGGAGGTTTTCACGACCTCGAAACACAAAATTATCTAGAAATATACGGGATGACCTTTTGGGTCATCACAGTATATGCCGAGTGGCACTGCTTCCGCGTATTTATTTCATCTGTTGGCTTTTATCTTTATGTTTTTCGTTCGTTTCTGCAATAATAGGCTTTCCTAGTCATAGATACTAGGTGCCATCACGACATCTGACGGTGGGAGAAATTGGGTCTAGGTTCATAGGAGTCGTCAGTCACACGCCGATTTATTAGAGTCTCGCGTTTCGGTGCAGTGACGTCCAAGCTTATTTTTGGGAGGCTATAAGACTATTGAGAACAATCATACTTCTTGATTTCCTTGTCGTGCGAGTTATTGACATAAAAAAAATTCTAAAATTTTATATTCTGCTCGTTCTCTAAGATGGTGAGTTCCCGTACTGAGAGGACCGACAATCAGGAACCCGAACACCCTGCCTGAGTCGCTAGAGGCCGAGGTTGGGGTGGAGGAAAACCACACGGTGCAGCTCGAGCACCTGCGCGAGCTGCGACCGAGGAGCCCCCAGCAGCTCCAGCTCGAGGGCCGGCACCAGAGGTTCCTATTGCTGCTCCAGCCTTTCAAGAGACCTTGGCTCAGTTCATGAGCATGTTCAGCACTTTTGCCCAGGCTGGGATGATTCCGATAGTTCTCGCCACATCTCAGGCCGAGGGAAGAGCATACACTCCCGCAGACCGCACTCCTGAACAGAGGGTTCAGGTTGATCAGGCCCCAAAGTTTATCGTATGCCCCCAGTGGCTACTTTTCAGCATGATACCAGGGTAACTTATTCTGAGGCAGAGCAGCTCAGACTTGAGAGGTACAAGAAGTACCCCCACCTATTTCCAGCGGACTAGCTTTAGATGATGCTCATGATTTTCTTGAGGAGTATCATTGTATCCTCCGCACTATGGGCATAGGGGAGACGATTGGGGTTTCTTTCACCGCTTTCCAGCAGAGGGAGCGGCATATTTTACTGGCGGTGTGCCTATGAGCTGAGTAGTTCGGACGAGGCAGCCTCACTCACTTGGACTCAGTTCTCAGATATGTTTTTGCGTGAGTATGTCCCTTAGAGCCTCATGGATTCTTGGCGTGCAGAGTTTGAGCAGCTGCGCCAGGGTACTATGACTGTATCGAAGTGTGCAGTCCATTGCAGTAGTTGGCTCGACATGCACCGACTTTGGTTGCTACTGTGAGCATTTAGTTTTTAACCTACAATATACTCCTACTAACAAATAAATTAGTTCTATAATTTTTTGTTGAATTTCAGTGTTATTTGTGAATTATTTTTCATTGCACAATCATAATTTGTCCTTTTAAATTTATAAATAATTTAAAATTGCATGATTAAGTGCACAACTTCAATCATTTTATTGAAAATTACGGAAAATTATCCTTCAAGTAATTACAATTGTTAACTAACAATTTCACCTTTTAATTTACTCATTAATTAAAATTTAAACTAGAGCTAGAGCTAATTAATACATTATCTGCAATTGATTGAAATAAATGATAACGAAAAGGTGATTATTAGACCTAATGTAGATTTGATGGTTAACTTCTTAATTTAATCATTTTTTTCTAACAAAATTACGGAATTTATTCTCTAAACGATTAGGAGTCTTAAATTAAATGGTGTTACTCTTAATTAACTCAACAATTAATTTATAATTAGACAAAAATAAATTCAAAATTAGTTACTACATTTTTAAAGTTTAATTCGAATTAGTGTTAATTAACTAATTAAGTTACTTGGTCATGGGAGGCTTAAAATCGGACCTGGGCCAAAATTACCCAGGCCCAAACCCCTTCTCTATACACTCGCCCCATCCCAATTCCCCCATAACCCGTCCAAACTCCACTTACCCAAAACGACCCCGTTATATCTCCTATCAACCTCAACCGTTGGATCATTTTAATCCAACGGTCCACAACTCACTCCCCCCCCCCCTCTATATAACTGTCCTAACCCCCGCCCCATACCCCCTCAAACTCACTCTCCCCTACACCCCTCACTTTCGTTTCCCTCCCTAGACCCAAAACCCTAGTCGCCCTCAAATACTCACCGCCTCCGCCGTCCGAAAACCGCCTCACTATAGGCGGAGCTCCACCAAACAATCCCAAAATTTCACCAAACACTCCTCTCCTTCCCCTCAACCACATCCTACTCTTGGTTTCCTCGGAAAACCTCCCCAAATCTACCAATTTCTAATCTAAAAATTCAAAACCCTAGAAATTCAACATTGTCCGATCGAGAGATAACTAATGAATCAAACTTGCATGAGTCAATAGCTCTTGGTGAGAGCTATTGATTCATATGGGTTTGGCCCATTTCCGAGCCACCGTAGTCCGGCCAACCTTCCCTGAATCAACTGGTATTCCCTTTCACTTACTTTCTTTGTTCAAATATTTATGCTATCTAGTTTAGGTTCTGCCCTAGCCTATTTAATTTGGAATTATTAGTTTAGGGTTTTATAATTTCTCCTGAACCTGTTTGATTTCGAGGTGATAAATTAACTCGTGCTGAAATTAGTTACTTAAATTAGTGTTCGAGTTGTTTTAATCTAGTAAATCTGATTTTTGATTTAGGTTTTTATCTATGTTTCTTCTTTACTTCATTGTCCATGATTTCCTCGTCTAAATTTCTGACCTCGTTATTTTATTAAGTAGGAATTAATTACCTAAATTCTCTCCGTTCTTAGTTTTCTATTAGACTATGTCCTTTTTGATCTATGTGTTTAAATCTTGTTGTTTTTTTTAATCATGTATGCCTTTTCTCTTAACTCATTTCTTGTATTGATTAGATCTAAATTCTAGCCATTTCGACACTGATTAGGTAGTCTAAGTTTTCATGAGTTTTCTTTCTGTTTTTATCTCTTTGCTTGTAATAATTAGTAATCGTGCATTCCAAATTGTTAGTAATTATGTCTAAGTCTAAAATTGAATTCGAATTCTATCAATCAGTGGAATGCTAATTAGTTGTACATGACTAGTTAGCTTAAGTTTATGTTGAAACTAAAAATCCTAACTCCTAACCCAGGATAATTCTAATTTCTTAGCTAATCACATAATACGATCACTTGAATTAGTTTGCTAAAATTCTGAAAAATAACTCACTTAGGATCAATTGCTAATCTTTACTTAGGATTTTTTAAAACACAACTTCTTCTTTAGTGTAAATTAAGAAGCTTGATTACCTAATTAGGTCTACTTAGTCGATTTAATTAGGCTTATAGGTTAATCACAAGTTGTCTTGAGTTACCTGATTTCAGGAACTCCTTAACAACTGATCCTTGGCACTGGAGGCCCAATTAGTTAGGCCCAAAATTGGCCAGCTATGTGGCCCAGGCCTTGAATCATAAAAGGGTAATTACAGGGGTGTTTTAGGGTAATTTAGGAATTCTGACTAAGGAATCTTAGCTGTAACTGCCAAGAAGCTTCTAGAATTAGGAGAAATGTCAAAAACAAAATCTAAAAAAGCACAAAATCAGATTTTAGGTTAAAAACAGTAATTTCTTAAAAGAAAATAAGGTTGTAAATAATAGAACCTTCTAGAAAGAGGTACAGATGTCCTAGCTGTTACAAAAGGATAAGAATGGACAGGTGTACCTGTAGTATTTCAGCTTAATAGATAAGGTATATTCCCTAAATGATGTTACCCCTAAACTCCCTATAAATAGACTACTTTATTCTCTGAAAAAGACACCTACACCTACACCTACAGATCTTACCTACAGAATTATACACACAAGTAGACACACAATATAAGGAAAAACTCTCTGAAAATTGATAGAAGAGTGCTCCCAAAAACACACAATTTAGAGATATTCAGTCTGAAATTTACACACACATACACTCATTAGAACAATACTATTCTGAAAATATACCACTACTCTGAAAAACAAAAAAACAGTGAAAATACCAACAAATGGGTGCAAGAACATTCTGAAAATTGGTTTTCTTTTGGCTATGGGTTTTCTGGGAAGAAACTGCACTCTTTGCTAATTTTCTTTTCAAAATTCTGGTCCATTCAAGCTGTTATTTCTGGGTATTTCTGCACTGGTTGGTTGTTGGTCTATTGTGCTGTATTAAGCTCACAAATTCTGGTTTTCTTGACCTTTATTTGGTCATATCTCTTGATGTTTTCTTTCCCTTTAAAGGTATGTAAACCCTTTTGTATTAAATAAAATTTTGTGCTTAAATGTCTATGAATATTTTTTTTATTTAAGCTAAAATCTGTTGTAGCTATTTGTGTTTCCTGATTTGTATGAACATGTTGTTTATTTTAAGTCCATTTAGAATTTGTAAGGATAACAATGTTGTCCCTTGTTTGAAACGGCATTAGGGAAGTGAATCTGGCCACCAGTTGGTCAGATTCACCCCATGATAATGCATAATTGTTTCCATGTTTTGGTTGCTAGAAAAATTTGTGTAAGAATGCAGCAACAATCCTAGTTCAACTGAAGCAGCAGTTAGTTAGGGCTTTTCTTTCATTTAAGATACCTTTCAATTTTATGTATTTCAAGGAAAGCTTGTATGTTTATAATCGAACAACCAATTTATTTATGTAAAATCACTGTACCCCCCCCCCTTCCCTTATTTCTAGAATTGTTGTAATTTTATGAATTGGACTGTCATTATTTTAAATGTTTAAGGAATTTTGTTTCCTTTCAATTGAATGTGGGAAATGAGCTAGGCTTATAAGATGTCCCAACAAGCCTGAATAAATTTGGACCCTAGGCCATTGGGCTTGGGGCGCTAAGCCCTTAACTATCTTATTTAGGTTAATAGAAGCATTATGATTTTATCCATGAATTCACATTTAAGCCGTGGAGTCCACTGGACTCTACAGCTCCCAGCAGTTATATGTATTCTGTGACTATCGTTAATTAAGAAAAGAATTTCATACTTGTTACACGTTTTTCCATCCATGACTCTTAATGGAATCCTATTTTCATTTCGTGCATTTTACGTTCTTTACATAATGTTTCTTCGTTTAATTGGACAATCCCAATTATCAATTACTAAAAGGTGCTGGCCTAGTATGCCTAACACAAAAACTGGGCCAGATTTCAACATGGCCCAGATTCAGATTCTTAGACTAACAAGCTTTATGAAACTGGCACAGATTTTCTATACGGCCCGGTTCCTGATTTTTTAGGCTAATGAGCTTAGTTTTAACATCTTGAAAACAATCCTACATGTTGTAGTCTAAACGCCTCCTTGACCCTTAAGTTAATCTTACAAACGACTTAGGAAGACAACCTTTTCAAATATAGCAAAATGTTTAGGGTCGTCGTTAATTAGATAGATGATACATTTAGAATTTTTAAACACATTAACAATCAAAGTATACGTTCGCGTAACTTTGAATGAAAAATAACTCTTTCTAATGCCAAAAAAATACTCTTTTCTTAAAATTGTGTACAGATTTACGTAATACAAATAAAGATTAAAAGGAACACTCGTAGAGATGCCTTTAGGAGCGGATTATTATCGTAATTGCGTACATATTTGCGTGACGTGATTTCAATTTATTTTTACAACAAAAAGCATATAATACACGCTTGCGCGACTTTGGCTATCTCTTTAAAGGAATCAAGTGTCATGAATTATGTACACGTCCGCTTGACATGATTTTTGACACATTCGATTTCCACAGGTTTATGCATACGTAACCCATCTTAAGATAATTCTTAAATACAATTGAATAATAAGAAGCAGTAAAACGTAAAATGCACCTAGGTACTAAAATCAATAATTAAATAGTTTAGGCCAAGTATAAATCATTAAGCGACTATGCTAGAACCACGAAATTTGGGAGTGCCTAACACCTTCACCCGGGTTAACAGAATTCCTTACCCGGTCTATTGGTTCGCAGACTTTTTAAACAGAGTCAAAATTTCCTCGATTTGGGATATTAAAAATAAATGGTGTCTCGGAACACCGTAAAAAATCCGGGTGGCGACTCTGAAAAATTAAATAAATAATCCCAAATTCGATTATGTCACTTAAATTGGAAAAAACTCCATTATCCCACCCTATCGGGAAAAGTAGGTGTGACAGCTCTGGCGACTCTGCTTGGGGATCAAACCCAGAATATCTGGTTCAGGGTTAAAGAATTCGAGCTTTTAATTTGATTTTACTTGGCTTTATTAATTGTTGATATTATTGTCCTTATGTGCCTAATGTGCTAAATGTCATCTATTTATCACTTTTATATTTATTTAAAAGTATTTAAACTGCCTTCTTATGCCTCCCTTCTGAGTCTTCTAAAAATTGGTGCAAACGTTTGCGTGGCCTGCCTTTCTGTTAAAGGTCATACCAATTAAGAACGGGGATGGATCAACCACTAGTACAGATAGCCTTTCGTGCTACTGGTACGTCGCTCCCACCTCGACTCGAGTTGTCCACTCGGGTAAGCAAGGTCTAGAACAAAACCCCATGTTTAAACCTAGAATGACAAAACCTCATGTCGGATCCCTAGTAGGAACGCTTATTTGCATCATGTGCATTTTTGACTCAGGGGACTCAACATAAGCTTTGGGTCCATCTAGGACAGGTGTACCCAAAACAAAAAGACCATACTGATGCACCTTTACCTGCTATGTGTATATTATTTGTCTCGGCTTGTTTTTTGATCGACTGAAAAAAAATAAACTAAAACCAAGAGTGCGGGAGGATAGAAAATTCACCAGTTTTAAAAAACCATGATATTTGAAAAAATGCATCGAAACTTTGAGGACAAAAGAATTTCAAAAATGAGCAAAAGAGAATCAGAATCGTATTTTTCAAGTTGTGTGAAAACTGACCGAACTACGTGGTCTGATTCTCACCGGATGTGAGATACATAGGCAAACCTCATCGGTGCCGACCCCACTTTTCAAAAGTAAACAAAATAAGTCCATTAGTCAAAATAAAACTGACCCAACTTCGGTGAAGTCTTGTACTATTCTTGCCAAAATAGTCTTAGAACACTTTACATTGTCGAAGGGCTATTTTCGTTAAGAACGGATGTGTCTGTCACCTTTCCTAGGAAAGTACCCTGCTTCAGCCCCAAAACTTTACTCAAAAGTGAGAAAGGGGCCACTTTTGCAAAAATGGCCATTTTTGTCAATATTGCGCAAATAGCCATTTTGGGAGAGATGTCTTTTGAAAAACTAAAATTGGTCTTTGTAAAAAAGAATTTGTTGGTTTTTTCTTTCAAAATTAAAAAGCAATCCTGACCTTACCCGTCCGCATGTACAAAATAAGTACTGTCCAGAATCCACAACTGAATATCCTAGAGGAAGCTCCCCTACAACTCCGAATGTGGTGGCATGACTTAGACAAGGAGGGTAAAGAATGGGTAAGTGAGAAATTGGGGACTCTCGTTGACATCATGGAGGTAAAACCGAGAAATGACTTAATCAAGGCTTTAGTAACCTTCTGGGATCCAGTTAATAATGTATTATATTTCTCGGATTTCGAGGTCAGTCCTATACTGGAAGAGATATTAGGGTATACGGGTTTTGGATGGAATTTAAGGAACCAATAACTCATCTTCCCGAGGCCCATGTCAGTGCGCCATTTATTTGATTTCATATCCATCAGCAAACAACTCAGAAAGAGTCGGGTGGTTGATGGTTGTTGCTCGTTCTTTTTCTTGTACTCTAGACATGGCTTTCCATACGGGTTTGAAACACATGAAAAAGGGATAAAAAACAAGCAAGACAAGGATACCTGGAGAACTCACCGCCGAATAGCCTTCATAGTGGCATTCCTGGGTGTAATGGCCTTTTCAAATGCAAAAGGGACCATTGATGTTCGTGTGGCTAGAATCGCCAGGTTTTGACCGAGAAAAGTATCACACTTTCGCTCCGCTCATACTTTCTGATATTTATTGGGCTTTAGCGCAGTGCAAGTCGGGTGAAACACTCTTCGAAGGTTGCAACATTATTCTCCAAATGTGGTTAATCGAACACCTCATCATCACCCGAGATTAATGAGCTATGGTCTTGACAAAACCAATTTCATCAAAAGTTATGAAGAAAGAGTAAAAGACTTCACCCCGGAGGGAGTTGAAGCTTGGATCGACCATCTGAGAACTTTACGGGCAAATCAGATAGAATGGACCCTGGGATGGCTGCCTATCAGAGAGGTCATACACTTGTCGACTACAGGAAATCATTTGTTGTTAATAGGTCTGAGAAGTGTTCAACCCTATGCACCCCAAAGGGTTTTGAGGCAAGTCGTATGGTATCAAATATTACCCGAGGAAGAAGATTTGAGCACCCAGGTCATTGAATTACACCCTGAAGCTCCATTACCTGAGGCCTTAATTCAAAAAAGCTGGAATGGGTGTCGGTATTTGAAACAAGATACTCAAATGTCAAACCGTTAGAGGTTAAGTGGATTTGGGTTATGCAACATCGTTTGAGAAAAGAAATTGCGTTAATGAAGAATCCGAACCTGAGTCAGAAAGGCCTTCCATAAGGCCTCATGTTCATGCTTTTGATGATAAGATTCAAGAAAGGATGGCTTGGGGAGAAAAGGAAAAGGGGTATCAGGCCACCATCCATGCTCTGAAGGAGAAATTAAGGAACCTTGAGTTCTACAATGAGTTGAAAGCACAGGTAGTTGAAAGCGAAAAACGACAGTTGACCAAAGAGAACGAGGCACTCTGTGCCCAACTCCGGAGTTTGAAAATAGTTGCTGAAACACCGATGAGGAGTGAAAGGGATGAGAAAATAATTAGCAACCTGAGGACGAAGGTTCATGAGTATGCATTTGATTTGACCAAAGCTGAAAAGTACCTGCTAGATGCCCAACCAAGTTAGCAAAGGGGGCAGAAGAACAGGCTCATCATTTGAGGCAGAAGTATATCAAAGAAATGGCAATCCTGAAGGAAAAATTGTTTGCCATGGGGAATGATATGGTCCAACAAACTAAAGACTTTAAAATAGAAAGGGCGCACTAATATGCACGAATCTGCCAATTGGAAGGAACCAGGCAACAACTACAGGACTAGAACAATGAAAATTCCCAAGTATTGGAAGCCCAAGCATAACAAATAAGGTGCCTGCTTCAGGAGAAAGGGGTCATCAGGAACATGATCAAAGAAATAGCTAACTACGTTGTGCAGAAGTGTCACAAACGTGAGAGCATGACTACCTCCATGTTTTTTGCATTTATGATGACTTTCGTCCACCTGGTGATGGATGATTTGGATCGATTTGAGGGAGATATTTCACATTGGCCTGGACAGAGACCAACCAATGCACCACATGCCTTAAGAAGAAAAGCAGAAGCCCTCCTTTACTTTTGATGTTTTAGTTTTCGAGTCTGTATTTTATTGCTTTCTAGAATGTTAAGTTGATGATGTTTTTTTAGAGTCTGTATTGTTTCTTTTATGGTTATCGGTATTTCAAACTTCTTGTAATGAATACAAAGAGCTATCTTTAGTAATGAAAATTGCACTTTGTCACTCTATATCTATTCTTTTGAACTATGTGATGATTTGATTCATGCGACATATTGATATGTAGGTAGTCCACATAGGATTCGATCATAACCCTAAAAGAAAATAATCAAGAAAGAAAATAGTGAAACATTAACGTCGGGATGAAACACACAGTCGTCGCAAACATTTTAGAAAAATGTTTGACTGCTTAGATGCATTGCATCCCAACGTGTGATTCCCTATATGTTAATATCTCAAACTAACCCGTTTGCTGTCTACTCTTAAGGTTCTTACTTTTAAGGTGGTTGGTTTTGCGGTGGTATTCTGGCGACACACCACCATTTTACAAGGTCCAAAGGAAGCATTGCAATGGCATCTGAAAGTCATCTGTCTGTTGTCGAACCTGAAGATATCCCTACATCAGTTATCCCACAGTCCGAATCAATAGTTGCTGAAGAGAATAGGAGGCTGAGATGCCGCATGTTAGAAATGTGGGATGCTTGGTCTAATGGCAGGGATCCACCTAGTGCTATCCCCGGTTTCCCTGAGTTGATCCCAAGAACGGGAGGGACCACTAATGTTCCAATTTCAACACCTAACCCGTTCATACCGTTTGGGTTCCCTACTATGACTAGAATGCCTTCTGAGGTCCGCCCCATGCACCATTCTCTGGAATACCATCTAGTGTATTCACTGTGCCGCCAGCTACCGGTATGACACAGCCAACATTGCCATGACAGAGCTTTGAGCCATCAAATTTCACTTTTCAAGCTCCCCAATTCCAACTGGATACTACCCGAGTCGCTACGAACTCTTATCCGCAACATCCAAAATTTGAGTCTCCTATGGAACAGGAGAGAATCTTGAGAAATCCCGAACAATAAGAGATGACGCGGAAAATGAAAAGTCTTGAGAAAAGCTTGAAGAACATACATGGCCTGAGTGGCCAAAAGAGCATATATTACACCGATTTGTGCATGTTTCTTCATGTGCATCGGCCCGTGGGTTTCAAAACACCAAAATTTGAAAAAAAATGACGGGCATGGAGACCTGATCACCCATTTGAAATGAAATTTCAATCAATTGAGAGGGACAGGGGGAAAGAAGAGTTATTGATGGCATACTTCGGAGAAAGCCTTGATGGGATCGCCTCGAAATGGTGTATTGATCAGGACATCTCCCGTTGGCACATATGGGATGATCTAGCAATGGAATTGGTAAGACAGTTTCAATACAATGTGGATATATCTCCAGATAGAAATTCTCTATCCAACCTCAAGAAAAAGGCTTTCGAAAGCTTCCGAGAATACGCCATCAAATGGCGTGAACAGGCATCCAGAGTAAATGTCACGCCCCAAAATCGAGGGACACGACCGACACTCAACCGGGTGGCCCCAGTCAAGCGGACCTGGATTTGCCTCACCTATCCCACGCATTACCCCGTGATTTCAATATACCTTATTCATGTGAATTAGCAAATTGAAACTTAACATAAAACTCAAAGTTAAATTCATTTCTACCTCTTATCATTTCCAATATGATACTAAATACTTGCAAGATACATACAACATACATACTTGTACCACGTGGACCACGATTGTCACTACCCAAAATACATATGTACAATACCCACATTATGTCTATCGAGCCTCTACGAGTGATAGTATTTCATACAATACTTGACCGAAAGAAGGCTCCGACTATACCTTACAATACAAAATAGACCCAAAATAAGGTGGCATGAGCCACACATGGCCCCGGGAGGAAGTGGGGCTCACCAATTCAAATGCGGAGTGGAGAGAAGGCACTACTGTCGGTGGACTGAATTACCTGCTGTAGAACCACCTACATTCATATAAGAAAATGTAGTGCCCCCGACAAAAGGGACGTTAGTACTGTGGAATAGTACTAATATGTATGAACAAACTTTACTCTAAGTGAGATCAGCAATACACAGATAAGAGACAGTAATAGAATCAACAAGCATTACTCAGAAACAGAAACAATCAAAATCACAAGTTCCACAGATTTCCCCTTTTTCCTTTCTAGCAACACCATATTCAACAATTTCATGGATTCTTCATTTCAATGTTATCACATTCCATCCTTATTACCTTGGCCACCCTTATTACCTCGGCCACCCTTATTAACTCACCCACCCTTATTTCATCGTGTTGCGGCGCGCAACCCGATCCCATTAGACAATCACACTTCATACCCATATTCTCAATTTACAATTCAATCACAGAGAATTTCATCATAAGGACACAATCTCAGTACAACCAATCAACCATAAGATTTCAATTCACAACAGATCTTGCCCAAAACAATGAGTCGAATAAGATATTTCCACAATCAGTGCAGTACAACTGAATCAACAACAATTCATGTTATCATATCATTTCACAGTTCTTAGCACTTACTCATATTCACATACTTGGGTTTGTTACCAATATTTCATACCGGCACATTAGGGTACTTAACCAACCTTACACATGGCAAAATATTCACAAGTAAATCACCTTTTCACAATTCCGAATAGCAAAATACATGAATTTCAGCTAGACAGTAAGAGAGTAGGGCATCATGCCTCAACATATTTAGAACACCCAATTTTCACATACTCAAATAATTAACACGTAGCGACTGTTCTGGCACCAACAAGGTGACTTTACGAAGATTAAAGTTAGCCATGCATACCTGGGGTCGAAATTCCTTTTTAACTTTTACTCACAAGTCACCGAACTGACTAGTACCGTCAATCTAGTTCACAACTAAACATACTCAACTCAGAATTGGAAATCATGCAAACAATTCGAACTCTTTTAAGCATTTTATCGAATTCTAGGTGACCTCATTAGATTACCACCCCGTCTTTGTGAATTTTACCCCAACCTTCTTCCCTTTTTGCTAGATTAATAAGTTTTACTCACATGCATGCATGGGTTCGACCTCCATTTTCAAGAACCATTCTATGTGTTTTATTCTTAATTAAAATTTGAGAACTTGGGAAAAAATAGGGTGAAGACTTACCTCTTTGAGTGAAGAAGATAACACTAACTCGGTAGATTCTGGGCTTGAGCGACTTTGAAGAATCAATTTGATGAAGAAGAACTTTCTCTCTAGAGAACCCTCTCTCCCTTATCTCTATTTTTGCTCAGAAATCAGTTAAAAATGAAGGGAGGGGTGTTTTAATGAACTGGGGGTCGGGTTTTAAAATTAGAAAAATAGGAGCCCGACACCAGAATACGGTCAGGAATGCGATCCTGACATGACATGCGGTCCGCAGAATCGACCGCAGAATGGCCCTCAAGATGGGCCAACATCTAATACAGACTGTGTAGGTATGCAACAACCATGCGGTCCGCAGAACCAACATGCGATCGCATTTTGGACCGCATAGTTGTCCTCAAATTGGGCAGTGATTCTGCCCATGTATGCCACCATTATGCGGTCCGCATACACGTTATGCAATCGCATAGTGCGTCGCATAACGCCCAAATTTCTGGAAAATTCATCTTTCAAATTTCGGGGTACTTTTTAATGAAAAATACGTCCTTTTAAGAATTTCTACAGTTATAACAACTTGGGGACTTATTCGGGTATTATTTTAAACAATAAATTTTACGGGTCTTTACATCCTCCCCCACTTAAAATCATTCGTCCTCGAATGAGGATTTTGGAAATCATTTTGTTTTGAAAACATGTTACGCAACTTCTAGATTTTCACTAATTCCAATATTTTTAGAAAATTTCGCCAGAGTTTCCTTTGTAATTAGGCCTATCTACCTGTCAGAGAGCCCCCGAAACACATTTCCAAGAATCATTACACAATTTTTAGTTATTCAAGAACTTGCACGCAACGTTGTTACCTCAACAAATTGTATATATTCAATCACTCTAACAACTACTCATAGTTCTTTCTTCTTATACCACAAATTTGCACATGATTCACATTCTTGCACATAACTTGGTCATTTTAATGAGTCCCATACAACCCAATCACCTCAATACACCATATTCATTTCAATTAATCATTACCAACCTACACTACTAATAATCACTTGGTTGCAAGGGTTGCACACTACCCTAATAGTAACAGCAGATTCAATTTGAGCACACATTGGGAAGTTACATCAATAAGGCAATTAGGGGAAAATGGGGTGCTTTTACACAAAACTGAACATAAAATATAATCTGCTTAGAGATGACATTTCGCATGATCACTACTAGACTTATTCAAACAAATGGGAATATTTTTCTTCATTCCATTTTCCGCTTCCTGCGTGGCTTCCTCAATGTGCTGACTTTGCCACAACTCTTTAACTGAAGCAATTTATTTGTTCCTCAATCTACGGACTTTTCTATCAAGAATAGCAACCAGAACCTCTTCATACGATAGTTCTTCATTAACCTCAATAGTATCCACTAGAACGATGGCTGATGGATCTCCAACCACTTTCTTCAACATAGACACATGGAACATCGAGTGCACTAATGACAATTCAGGGGGTAATTCCAACCTATAAGCCACTCGTCCTACCCTTTGAGCAATCCGATATGGCCCGGCGTACCTTGGGATCAATTTCCCTTTCTTCCCAAACCGCATCAATCCCTTCATGGGAGATACCTTCAAGAATACCCAATCATCTACATGGAATTCTAATTCTCTTCGATGAACGTTCGCATAGGATTTTTGGCGGCTCTGAGCAGTTTTCATCCTCTCCTGAATGACTCTGACTTTTTCCAAAGCCTGGTGCACAAGATCTGGCCCTTACAATTCTGTTTCACCAACCTCGAACCACCCAATCGGAGATCTACACCTTCTTCCATACAATGACTCAAATGGGGCCATCTGAATACTAGTCTGAAAGTTGTTATTGTAAGCAAATTTGATAAGCAGTAAATGATCATCCCAACTACCCTTGAAGTCCAACACACAAACCCGTAACATATCTTCAAGCATCTGAATAGTCCGCTCTACCTGACCATCAGTCTGCGGATGGAAAGGCGTGCTGAGATTTACCTGAGTACCCAAACCTTGCTGAAATTTCCTCCAAAAATTAGCCGTGATTTGGGCTCCTCGATCTGAGATAATAGAAAATGGAGTACCATGAAGCATGACGATTTCCTTGATATACAACTGAGTGTACTGTTCTATAGTATCGGTGGACTTGACTGGCAAGAAGTGAGTTGATTTCGTGAGTCGATTATCACCCAAATCAAGTCGAACTTGTGCTGAGTGTGAGGTAACCCTACCACTAAATCCATGTTGATCATTTCCTATTTCCACATTGGAATTTCCATAAGCTGAGTTAAGCTACCGGGCCTGTAATGCTAGGCCTTCACCTGCTGACAATTCGGACATTTAGATATAAAGTCTGCCACACCTCTCTTCATACCGCTCCACCAATTAACCTCTCGGAGATCATGATACATTTTTGTAGAACCAGGGTGCACGGAAAACCTGGAATTGTGAGCCTCCGCCATTACCCTCTCCCGAAGATTATCCACATCTGGAACACATAGCCTTCCCTAGCACCGTAAAACACCATCATCGTTACCGAGTGAAAATGCCGAAATCTAGTTATTCAAAATTGCCTCCTTCAACTGCGCCAACGCTGGATCCGTACACTGATTTTCCTTGACTTCTGCTACAAGTGATGATTCTGCCCCATTATGTACCATAATATTTCCCTCGTCTGAGGTCGAGAGACAGACCCCCAGACTGGACAATTGATAAAGCTCCCGAGATAAAGGCCTCTGATCCTCTTTCAAATGAGCCAAACTACCCATAGACTTCCGACTGAGAGCGTTGGTCACCACATTCGCCTTCCCTGGATTGTACAATATGTTCATATCATATTCCTTAAGCAATTCTAACCATCGTCGCTGCCTTAAATTCAACTCCTTCATCTTGAACAAATATTGGAGACTCTTGTGGTATGAGAACACGTCCACATGGACCCCATAAAACTAATGTCATGATTTTTGAGTTGCCTGGAAGCATAGGCTATAACTTTCCAATGTTGCATCAACACACATCCCAAACCAACCCTTGAAGCATCTCAATAAACCATAAATCCCTTCGTGCCTTCTAGCAAGGTCAACACCGGTGCTGAAGTCAATCTTGATTTCAATTCCTGAAAGATCTTCTCACAAGCTTCAGACCATTGGAACTTAATTGCTTTCTGCATCAATTTAGTCAATGGGGTGGCGAGGGTAGAGAATCCCTCCATAAACCTTCGCTAATACCCAGCTAGACCCAAGAAACTGCGAATCTCTGTCGGGGTCGTTGGTCTAGGCCAATCCTCACCGTTGTGATCTTCTGGGGATCAACCTTAATCCCTTCCCTGGAAACAACATGACCCAAAAATGCGACTGACTCCAACAAAAATTCACATTTTGCAAACTTGGCATACAATTGGTGTTGATGAAGAGTCTGCAGAACTGCTGATGTGTGGCTAGAATTCGTGATTTTAAGCATTATTTACCTCG
>ML330725.1:0-31071 GCA_005239505.1 Nicotiana paniculata
CAGACAAATATCATATGATCTGGTATCGGCTCCGTACCAAGGCGTCCGGCCTGGACCATGGCATGCGATAATACAGGCACAACTGGCAGAATTCCAATTTAATTGCCATAAAATGCCAAAAAATGTAACTTGATCATTTTGAAACGTTGGTTATGGTTCCTTGGGTGGTATTTTGATGTCCCGGACAAATATCATGCGATCCAGTACCAGCTCCGTACCAAGGCGTCCGGCCTCGACCATGGCAGACGATATTACAGGCAGGACTAGCGGAATTCCAGTTTAATTGCCATAAAATGCCAAACAAATGTAACTTGATCATTTCGAAGAGTTGTTTATGGTTACTTGGGTCGTATTTGATGTCCCGGACAAATATCATGCGATCCGGTACCGGCTCCATACCAAGGTGTCCGGCCTTAACCATGGATGGTGATAATACATGCACGACTGGCTGAATTCCAGTTTAATTGCCAAAAAATGTAACTTGATCATTTCGAAGCGTTGGTTATGGTTACTTGGGTCGTATTTGATGTCCCGGACAAGTATAGTGCTATCCGGTACCGGCTCCGTACCAAGGCGTCCGGCCTGGACCATGGCAGGCAATAATACAGGCTCGACTGTCGGAATTCCAATTTAATTGCCATAAAATGCCAAAAAATGTAACTTGATCATTTCGAAGCGTTGGTTATGGTTCCTTGGGTCGTATTTGATGTCCTGATCAAATATCATGTGATCCGGTACCGTCTTCATACCAAGGCGTCCGGCTTGGACCATGGCAGGTGATAATACAGGCACGACTAGCAGAATTCCAGTTTAATTGCCATAAAATGCCAAAACATGTAACTTGATCATTTGCAAGCTTTGGTTATTGTTCCTTGTGTTGTATTTGATGTCCCAGAAAAATATCTCGCGATCCGGTATCGGCTCTGTACCAAGGCGTCCGGCCTGGACCATGGCAGGCGATAATAGTGGCACGACGGACGGAATTCCAGTTTAATTGCCATAAAATGCCAAAAAAATGTAACTTAATCATTTCGAAGCGTTTTTTTATGGTTCCTTGGGTCGTATTTGATGTCCCAGAGAAATATCATGTGATCCGGTACTAGCTTCGTACCAAGGTGTCCGGCCTGGACCATGGCAGGCGATATTACAGGCACTACTAGAGGAATTCCAGTTTAATTGCCATAAAATGCCAAAAAATGTAACTTGATCATTTCGAAGAGTTGGTTATGGTTACTTGGGTCGTATTTGATGTCTCGAACAAATATCATGCGATCCGGTATCGACTCCATACCAAGGTGTTCGGCCTGGACCATGGATGGCGATAATACAGGCACGACTGGCGTATTTCCAGTTTAATTCCCATAAAATGTAACTTGATCATTTCGAAGCATTGGTTATGGTTACTTGGGTCATATTTGATGTCCCATACAAATATCATGCAATCTGGTACCAGCTCCGTACCAAGGCGTCCGGCCTAGACCATGGCAGGCGATATTACAAGCACGACTAGCCGAATTCCAGTTTCATTGCCATAAAATGCCAAAAAATGCAACTTGATAATTTCGAAGAGTTGGTTATGGTTACTTGGGTCGTATTTGATGTCCTAGACCGATATCATGCGATCGGATACCGGCTCCATACCAAGGTGTCCGGGCTGGACCATAGATGGTGATAATACAGGCACGACTGGCGAAATACAAGTTTAATTGCCATAAAGTGTAACTCGATCATTTCGAATCTTTGGTTATGGTACCTTGGGTCATATTTTATGTCCCAAACAAATATCTTGTGATCTGGTACTGGCTCTGTACCAAGGCGTCCGGCCTGGACCCTGGCAGGCGATAATACAGGCACGACTAGCAAAATTTCAGTTCAATTGCCATAAAATGCCAAAACATGTAACTTGATAATTTCGGAGAATTGGTTATGGTTGCTTAGGTCGTATTTGATGTCCGTACAAATATCATGCGATCCGAAACCGGCTCCATACCAACGCGTCCGGCCTGGACCATGGCAGGCGATAATACATGCACGATTTGCGGAATTCCAGTTTAATTGCCATAAAATACCCAAAAAAGTAACTTGATCATTTCGAAGGGTTGGTTATGGTTCCTTGGGTCGTATTTGATGTCCCGGAGAAATATTATGTGATCCGGTACCGGCTCCGTATCAAGGCATCCGGCCTGGACTATGGTAGGCGATAATACAGGCACGGTTGGCGGAATTCCAGTTTAATTGCAATAAAATTCCAAAAAATGTAAATTCATCATTTCAAAGCATCAGTTATGAATCCTTGGATTGTATTTAATGTCCCGGTAAAATATCATGCGATTCGGTACCGGCTACGTACCAAGTCGTCCGGTCTAGATCATGGAAGGCGATAATGCAGGCAGGACTTGGTGGAATTCTAGTTTAATTGCCATAAAATGCCAAAAGATCCTTTCGAAGAGTTTGTTATGGTTTCTTGGGTTGTATTTGATGTCCCGGACAAATATCATGCGATCCGGTACCAGATCCATACCAAGGCGTCCGGCATGGACCATGGATGGCGATAATACATGCACGACTAGCTGAATTCCAGTTTAATTGCCATAAAATGCCACAAAATGTAACTTGATCATTTTTTAGCGTTCGTTATGGTTCCTTGGGCCATATTTGATGTCCCGAACAAATATCATGCGATCCGGTACAGGCTCCGCACCGAGGCATCCATCCTGGACCATGGCAGGCGGTAATACAGGCACGACTGGTGGAATTCCAATTTAATTGCCATAAAATGCCAAAATTGTAACTTGATCATTTCAAAGTGTTGGTTATGGTTCCTTGGGTCGTATTTGATTTCCCTGAGAAATATCATGTGATCCGGTACCGGCTCCGTAGCAAGGCGTCCGGCCTGGACCATGGCAGGCGCTAATACAGGCACGACTGGCGGAATTCCTGTTTAATCGCAAGAAAATTCCAAAAAATGTAATACATGCACGATCGGCTGAATTCAAGCTTAATTGCTATAAAATTCAAAAAAATGTAACTTGATCATTTAGAAGCGTTGGATATCGTTATTTGGGTCGTATCTGATGTCCCGAACAAATATTATGTGATCCAGTACCGGCTCCGTACCAAGGCGTCCGGACTAGACCATGGCAGACGATAATACATGCACGACTCGCGGAATTCCAGTTTAATTGCCATAAAATGCCAAAAAATGTAACTTGATCATTTCGAAGCGTTGGTTATGGTTCCTTGGGTCATATTTAATATCACGGACAATGTCGTGGGACCCGGTACTGGCTCTGTACCAAGGCGTCCGGCCTAGACCATGGCAAGCGATAATATAGGCACGACTGTCGGAATTCTAGTTTACTTGCCACAAAATGCCAAAAAAATGTAACTTGATCATTTCAGAGCATTGGTTATGGTTCTGTGGGTCGTATTTGATGTCCTAGAGAAATATCATGCGATTCGGTAACGGCTCTGTACCAAGGCGTTCTGCCTGGACCATGGCAGGTGATAAGAGAGGCACGACTGATGGAATTCCAGTTTAATTGCCATAAAATGCCAAAAAATGTTACTTAATCATTTCGAAGCGTTGGTTATGGTTCCTTGGGTCGTATTTGATGTCCATGACAAATATCATGCAATCCGGTACCTTCTCCGTACCAAGGCGTCCGGCCTGGACCATGGCAGGCGCTAATATAAGCACGACTGGCGAAATTCCAGTTTAATTTCCATAAAATGACAAAACATGTAACTTGACCGTTTCGAAGAGTTCGATATGGTTACTTGGGTTTTATTTGATGTCCCAGAAAAATATCATGCGATCCGGTATCGACTCCATACCAAGGCGTCCAGCCTGGATCATAGATGGCGATAATACAGGCATGACTAGCGAAATTCTAGTTTAATAGCCATAAAATGCCAAAAGATGTAACTTGATCATTTCGAAGCATTGGTGATGGTTTCTTGGGTCGTATTTGATGTTCCGGAAAAATATCATGCTATCCGGTACCGGCTCTGTACCAAGGCATCCAGTCTGGACTATGGCAAGCGATAATACAGGCACGAGTGGCAGAATTCAAGTTTAATTACAATAAAATGCAAAAAAATGTAACTTGATCATTTCGAAGCGTTGGTTATGGTTCCTTGTGTCGTATTTTATGTCCCGGAGAAATATCATAATATCCAGTACCGGATCCGTACCAAGGCATCCGGCATGGACTATGGAAGGCGATAATACAGGCACGGCTGGCAAAATTCCAGTTTAATTGCCATAAAATTCTAAAAAATGTAACTTGATCATTTTGAAGCATTGGTTATGGTTCCTCGGGTCGTATTTGATGTCTCGGACAAATATCATTTGACTCAGTACCGGCTACGTACCAAGGCGTCCGGCCTGGACCATGGCAGGCGACAGTACAGGTACGTCTTGGCGGAATTCCAGTTTAAATGCCATAAAATTCCAAAAAATGTAACTGGATCATTTCGAAGAGTTAGTTATGGTTTCTTGGGTTGTATTTGATGTCTCAGACAAATATCATGCGTTCCGGTACCGGCTCCATACCAAGGTGTCCGGCCTGGACCATGGCAGGCGATAATATAGGCACGATTGGCGGAATTCTAGTTTAATTGCCATAAAATGCAAAAAAATATAACTTGATCATTTCGAAGTGTTGGTTCTGGTTACTTGTGTTGTATTTGCTGTCACGGAAAAATATCATCTGATTCGGTATCGGCTCCATACCAACGCATCCGGCCTGGACCATCGAAGGCGATAATAGAGGCACGATTGGCAAAATTCCGATTTAATTGCCATAAAATGCTAAAAAATGTAACTTGATCATTTCCAAGTGTTGGTTACTGTTCCTTGGATCGTATTTGACGTCCCGGAGAAATATCATGCAATCCTGTACCGGCTCCGTACCAACGCGTCTGGACTGGACCATGGCAGGCGATAATAGAGGCACGACTGGCGGAATTCCAGTTTAATTGCCATAAAATTCAAAAAAAATGTAATTTGATCATTTCGAAGCGTTGGTTATGGTTCCTTGGGTCGTATTTGATGACCTGGATAAATATCATGCTATCCAGTACCGGCTCCATATTAAGGCGTCCGGTCTGGACCATGGGCCATGGCAGGCGATAATACAGGCACGACTTGCGAAATTCCAGTTTAATTGCCATAAAATGCCAAAAAATGTAACTTGTTCATTTCGAAGCGTTGGTTATGGTTACTTGGGTCGTATTTGATGTACCAGACAAATATCATGCTATCCGGTACCGGCTCCGTACCAAGACGTCCGGCCTGGACCATGGCAGGCGATATTACAAGCACGACTAACCGAATTCCAGTTTAATTGCCATAAAATGCCAAAAAATGCCAAAACATGTAACTTGATCATTTCAAAGTGTTGGTTATGGTTCCTTGGGTAATATTTAATGCCCCGGTCAAATATCATGCGATCCGGTACCGGCTTCGTACCAAGGCGTCCGGTCTGGACCATGTGAGGTGATAAATACAGGCACGACTAGCGTAATTCCAGTTTAATTTCCATAAAATGCCAAAAAATGTAACTTGGTAATTTTGAAGAGTTGGTTATGGTTCCTTGTCTTGTATTTGATGTCCCAGAGAAATATCATATGATCCGGTATCGGCTCCGTACCAAGGCGCACGGCCTGGACCATGCCAGGAAATAATACAGGCACGACTGGTAGAATTCCAATTTAATCGCCATAAACTGCCAAAAAATGTAACTTGATAATTTCGAAGCATTGGTTATGGTTCCTTGGGTGGTATTTGATGTCCCGGACAAATATTATGCAATCCAGTACCAGCTCCTACCAAGGCGTCCGACCTGGACCATGACAAACGATATTACATGCAAGACTAGCTGAATTCCAGTTTAATTGCCATAAAATGCCAAAAAATGTAACTTGATCATTTCGAAAAGTTGGTTATGGTTACTTGGGTCGTATTTGATTTTACGGACAAATACCACGCTATCCGGTACCGGCTCCCTACCAAGGTGTCCGGCCTGGACCATGGATGGCGATAATACATGCAAAGCTGGCGGAATTCCAATTTAATTGTCATAAAATGTAACTTGATCATTTCGAAGCGTTGGTTATGGTTCCTTGGGTCATATTTGATGTCCCTGAAAAATATCATGCGATCTGGTACCAGGTTCGTACCAATTGCGTCCGGCCTGGACCATGGCAGGCGATATTACAGGCACGACTAGCGGAATTCAAGTTTAATTGCCATAAAATGCCAAACAAATGTAAATTGATCATTTCGAAGAGTTGGTTATGGTTACTTGGGTCGTATTTGATGTCCCGGACAAATATCATGCTATCCGGTACCAGCTCCATACCAAGGTGTCCGGCCTGAACCATGGATGGTTATAATACAGGCACGACTAGCTGATTCCAGTTTAATTGCCATAAAATGTAACTTGATCATTTCGAAGCGTTGGTTATGGTTCCTTGGGTCGTATTTGATGTCCCGGAAAAATATCATGCGATCCGGTACTGGCTCCATACCAAGGTGTCCGTCCTGGACCATTGATGTTGATAATACAGGCACGACTGGCGGAATTCCAGTTTAATTGCCATAAAATGTAACTTGATTATTTCAAAGCAATGTTTATGGTTACTTGGGTCATATTTGATCTGCCGGACAAGTATCATGCTATCCGATACCGGCACCATACCAAGGCGTCCGGCCTGGATCATGGCTGGCGATAATACAGGCACGACTGGCGGAATTCCAGTTTAATTGCCATAAAATGCCAAAAAATGTAACTTGATCATTTTGAAGCGTTGGTTATGGTTCCTTGGGTCGTATTTGATGTCCCGGTCAAATAACTTGATATCCGGTACCGGCTTCGTACCAAGGTGTCCAGCCTGGACCATGGCAATTGATAATACATGCACGACTAGCGGAATTCCAGTTTAATTGCCATAAAATGCCAAAAAATGTAACTTGATCATTTCGAAGTGTTGGTTATGGTTCCTTGTGTTGTATTTGATGTCCCAGAAAAATATCACACGATCCGGTATCGGCTCTGTACCAAGGCGTCCGGCCTGGACCATGGCAGGCGATAATAGAGGCACGACTGACAGAATTCCAGTTTAATTGCCATAAAATGCCAAAAAATGTAAGATGATTATTTCGAAGCGTTGGTTATGGTTCCTTGGGTCGTATTTGATGTCCCGGAGAAATATCATGCGATCCGGTACCAGCTTCGTACCAAGGCGTCCGGCCTAGACCATGGCAGGCGATATTACAGGCACGACTGGCGGAATTCCAGTTTAATTGCCATAAAATTCCAAAAAATATAACTTGATCACTTCGAAGAGTTGGTTATGGTTACTTGGGTCGTATTTGATGTCCCGGACAAATATCATGCGATCCGATCTCGACTCCATACCAAGGTGTCCGGCCTGGACCATGGATTGCGATAATACAGGCACAACTGGCCAAATTCCAATTTAATTGCCATAAAACGTAACTTGATCATTTCGAAGCATTGGTTATGGGTCCTTGGGTAATATGTGATGTCCCAGATAAATATCATGCGATCCGGTACCAGCTCCGTACCAAGGCGTCCGACCTGGACCATGGAAGGCGCTAATACAAGCACGACTGGCGGAATTCCAGTTTAATTGCCATAAAATGCCAAAAAATGTAACTTGATCATTCCGAAGCGTTTGTTATGGTTCCTTGGGTCATATTTCATATCCCGAAAAATATCATGTGATCCGGTACCGGATCCGTACCAAGGCGTCCGGCCTGGACCATGGAAGGCGATAATACAGGCACGACTGGCGGAATTCCAATTTAATTGCCATAAAATTCCAAAAAATGTAACTTTATCATTTCCAAGTGTTGGTTATGGTTCCTTGCGATCTGGTATCGGCTCCGTACCAAGGCGTCCAGCCTGGACCCTGGCAGGCGATAATACAGGCACGACTAGAAAAATTCCAGTTTAATTGCCATAAAATGCCAAAACAAGTAACATGATCATTTCGAAGCATTGGTTATGGTTCCTTGGGTCGTATTTGATGTCCGGAAAAATATCATGCAATCTGGAACCGGCTCCGTACCAAGGCGTCTGGCCTGGACCATGGCAGGCGATAATACAAGCACGACTGGCGGAATTCCAGTTTTATTGCCATAATATGCCAAAAAATTAACTTGATCATTTCAAAGTGTTGGTTATGGTTCCTTGGATCGTATTTGATGTCCCAGAGATATATCATGTGATCCGGTACCAGCTCCGTACCAAGGTATCCGGCCTGGACTATGGAAGGCGATAATACAGGCACGGCTGGCGGAATTCAAGTTTAATTGCAATCAAATTCCAAAAAATGTAACTTCATCATTTCAAAGCGTTGGTTATGAATCCTTGTATTGTATTTGATGTCCCAGACAAATATCATGCGATTCGGTACCGGCTACGTACCAAGGCGTCCGGTCTGGATCATGGAAGGCGATAATGCAGGCAGGACTTGGCGGAATTCTAGTATAATTTCCATAAAATGCCAAAAAATCCTTTCGAAGAGTTGGTTATGGTTTCTTGGGTTGTATTTGATGTCCCGGACATCATGCAATCCGGTACCAGATTCGTACCAAGGCGTCCGGCATGGACCATGGATGGTGATACTACAAGCACGACTGGCTGAATTCCAGTTTAATTGCCATAAAATGCCAAAAAATGTAACTTGAACATTTTGTAGCGTTGGTTATGGTTCCTTGGGTCATATTTGATGTCCCGAACAAATATCATGTGATCCAGTACCGGCTCCGTACCAAGGCGTCCGGCCTGGACCATGGCAGGTGATAATAGAGGCACGACTGACGGAATTCCAGTTTAATTGCCATAAAATTCCAAAAAATATAATTTGATCATTTCAAAGCGTTGGTTATGGTTCCTTGGGTCGTATTTTATGTCCAGGACAAATATCATGCGATCCGGTACCAGCTCCGTACCAAGGCGTCCGGCCTGGACCATAGCAGGCGCTAATACATGCACGACTGGCGGAATTCCAGTTTAATTGCCATAAAATGCCAAAAAATGTAACTTGATCATTTCGAAGCGTATGTTCTGGTTCCTTGGGTCATATTTAATGTCCCGGACAAATATCATGCGAACCGGTACTGGCTCCGTACCAAGGCGTCCGGCCTGGACCATAGCAGGCGCTAATACATGCACGACTGGCGGAATTCCAGTTTAATTGCCATAAAATGCCAAAAAATGTAACTTGATCATTTCGAAGCGTTGGTTATGGTTCCTTGGGTCATATGTCATATCCCGGACAATATCATGCGACCCGGTACAGGCTCCGTACCAAGGCGTCGGGCCTGTACCCTGACACGCGATAATAAAAGGCACGACTATCGGAATTTTAGTTTAATTTCCATAAAATGCCAAAAATATCTAACATGATCATTTAAGAGCGCTGTATATGGTTCCGTGGGTTGTATTTCATGTCCCGAACAAATATCATGTGATCCGGTACCGGATCCGTACCAAGGCGTCCGACCTGGACTGTGGATGGCGATAATATAGGCGCGACTAGCTGAATTCCACTTTAACAGCCATAAAATGCCAAAAATGTAACTTGATTATTTCGTAGCGTTGGTCATGGTTCCTTGGGTCATATTTGATGTCCCGGACAAATATCATGTGATTCGGTACCGGCTACGAACCACGGCGTCCGGCTGGACCATGGCAGGCGATAATACAGGCACGACTGACGAAATTCTAGTTTAATTGCCATAAAATGCAAAAAAATTTAACTTAACCATTTTGAAGCATTGGTTATGGTTCATTGGCTCGTATTTGATGTCCCAGACAAATATCATGATATCCGGTACCGGCTCCATACCAAGGCGTCCGGCCTGGACCATGGCAGCCGATAATACATGCACGATTGGTGGAATTCCTGTTTAATTGCCATATAATGCCAAAAAATGTAACTTGATCATTTCGAAGCATTGGTTATGGTTCCTTGGATAGTATTTGATCTCCCGGAGAAATATCATGTGATTCGGTACCGGCTCCGTACCAAGGCATCCGACCTGGACTATGGGAGGCAATAATACAGGCACGGCCGGCGGAATTCCAGTTTAATTGCCATAAAATTCCAAAAAATATAACTTCATTATTTTCAAGCGTTGGTTATTGTTCCTTGGGTCGTATTTGATGTCCCGGACAAATATCATGCGACCTAGTACCTGCTCCGTACCAAGGCATCCGGCCTGGACCATGGCATGCGATAATACAGGCACGACTGACGGAATTCCAGTTTAATTGCCATAAAATGCCAAAAAATATAACTTGATCCTTTCGAAAAGTTGGTTATGGTTTCTTGGGTTGTATTTGATGTCCCGAACAAATATCATGCAATCCGGTACCGGTTCCGTACCAAGGCATCCGACTTGGACCGTGGATGGCGATAATATAGGCACGACTGGCTGAATTCCAGTTTAATTTCCATAAAATGCGAAAAGATTTAACTTGTTCATTTCGTAGCATTGGTCATGGTTCCTTGGGTCATATTTGATGTCCCGGACAAATATCATGTGATCCGGTACCGGCTCCGTACCAAGGCATCCGGCCTGGACCATGGCAGGCGATAATATAGGCACGATTGGCGGAATTCCAATTTAATTGCCATAAAATGCTAAATAATGTAACTTGATCATTTCGAAGCGTTGGTTATTGTTCCTTGGGTTGTATCTGATGTCCCAAAAAAATATCATGTGATCCGGTACCGGCTCCGTACCAAGGCGTCCGGCCTGGACCATGGCAGGCGATATACAGGCACGACTGGCGGAATTCCAGTTTAATTGCCATAAAATTCAAAAAAATGTAACTTGATCATTTTGAAGCGTTGGTTATGGTTTCTTGGTTCGAATTTGATGTCTCGGTAATATCTTGAGATTTGGTACAGGCTCCGTACCAAGGAGTCCGACCTGGACCGTGGCGGGCGATAATACATGCATGATTGCCGGAATTCAAGTATAATTGCCATAAAATTCCAAAAAATATAACTTGATCATTTTGAAGCGGCTGTTATGGTTCCTTGGGTCGTATTTGATGTCCCGGACAAATATCATGCGACCTAGTACCAGTTCCGTACCAAGGCGTCCGGCCTGGACCATGGCAGGCGATAATATATGCACGACTGACGGAATTCCAGTTTATATGCCATAAAATGCCAAAAAATGTAATTTAATCATTTTGAAGCGTTGGTTATGGATCCTTGGGTTGTATTTGATGTCCCAGAGAAATATCAAGTGATCCGGTACCGGCTCCTTACCAACGCGTCCGGTTTGGACCATGGCAGGCGATAATACAGGCACGACTGGCGGAATTCCAGTTTAATTGCCATAAAATGCCAAAAAATGTAACTTGATCCTTTCGAAAAGTTGCATATGGTTTCTTGGGTTGTATTTGATGTCCCGAACAAATATCATGCGATCCGGTACCGGTTCCGTACTAAGGCGTCCGACCTGGACCGTGGATGGCGATAATATAGGCACTACTGGCTGAATTCCAGTTTAATTCCCATAAAATGCGAAAAGAGTAACTTGATCATTTAGTAGCATTGGTCATGGTTCCTTGGGTCATATTTGATGTCCCGAAAAAATATCATGTGATCCGATACAGACTTCGTACCAAGGCGTCCGGCCTGGACCATGGCAGGCGATAATACAGGCACGACTGGCGGAATTCGAATTTAATTGCCATAAAATGCCAAAAAATGTAACTTGATCATTTTGAAGAGTTGGTTATGGTTCCTTGGTTCGAATTTGATGTCTCGGTAAATATCATGAGATTTGGTACCGGCTCCGTACCAAGGCGTCCGGCCTGGACCATGGCAGGCGATATTACAGGCAGGACTGCCGGAATTCCAGTTTAATTGCCATAAAATGGCCAAAAATGTAACTTGATCATTTTGAAGAGTTGGTTATGGTTCCTTGGTTCGAATTTGATGTCTCGGTAAATATCATGAGATTTGGTACCGGCTCCGTACCAAGGAATCCGACCTGGACCGTGGCGGGCGCTAATAAAGGCATGACTGGCGGAATTCAAGTATAATTGCCATAAAATACCAAAAAATATAACTTGATCATTTTGAAGCGTTGGTTATGGTTCCTTGGGTCGTATTTGACGTTACGTAGAAATATCATGTGATCCGGTACCGGCACCGTACCAAGGCGTCCGGCCTGGACTATGGCAGGCGATAATATATGCACAGCTGACGGAATTCCAATTTAAATGCCATAAAATGACAAAAATGTAATTTAATCATTTCAAAGCGTATTTGATTTCCAAGAAAAATATCATGTGATCCGCTACCAGCTCTGTACCAAGGAGTCCGGCCTGGACCATGGGAGGCGATAATACAGGCAACATTGGCAGAATTCAAATTTAATTGCCATAAAGTGCCAAAAAATGTAACTTGATCTGTTCGAAGAATTGGTTATGGTTCCTTGGGTCGTATTTAATGTCCCGGAAAAATATCATGCGATCCGGTACCGGCTCAATACCAAGGCGTCCGGCCTGGACCATGGCAGGCGATAATAGAGGCACAACTGGCGGAATTCCAGTTTAATTGCCATAAAATGCCAAAAAATGTAACTTGATCATTTCAAAGCGTTGCTTATGGTTCCTTGGGTATTATTTAATGTCCCGGACAAATATCATGCGACCGGTACCGGATCCGTACCAATGCGTCCGGCCTGGACCATGGCAGGCAATAATACAAGCACGACTAACGAAATTCCAATTTAATTACCATAAAATGCCAAAAATGTAACTTGATCATTTTGAAGTGGTTGTTATGGTTCCTTGGGTCGTATTTGATGTCCTAGACAAATATAATGAGATCCGGTACCGGCTCCGTACCAACTCGTCCGGCCTGGACCATGGCAGGCGATAATACATGCACGGCTAATGGAATTCCAGTTTAATTGCCATAAAATGCCAAAAAATGTAATTTAATCATTTCGAAGCATTGGTTATGGTTCCGTGGGTCATATTTGATGTCCTGGAGAAATATCATGCGATCCGGTACCGAATCTGTACCAAGGCGTCCGGCTTGGACCATGGCAGGCGATAATAGAGGCACGACTGGCGTAATTCCAGTTTAATTGCAATAAAATGCCAAAAAGTATAACTTTATCATTTCGAAGCGTTAGTGATGGTTTATTGGGTCATATTTAATATCTAGGACAAATATCATGCGACCGATACTGGATCCGTACCCAGCCGTTCGGCCTGGACCATGGCAGACAATAAAATGCAAAAAAATGTAACTTGATCATTTCAAAGCGTTGGTTATGGTTCTGTGGGTTGTATTTGATGTGTCGGACAAATATCATGAGATTCGGTACCGGCTTCGTACCAAGGCGTCCGACCTGGACCATGGCACGCGATAATATAGGCACGACTGGCGAAATTCCAGTTTAATTACGATAAAATGCCAAAAAATGTAACTTGCTCATTTCGAAGCGTTGGTTGTGGTTCCTTGGGTCATATTTGATGTCCCGGAAAAATATCATGATATCCGGTACCGGCTCCGTACCAAGGCGTCCGGCCTGGACCATGGCAGGCGATAATACAGGCACGACTGGCAGAATTCCAGTTTAATTGCCATAAAATTCCAAAAAATGTAACTTGATCATTTCGAAGCGTTGGTGATGAATCCTTGGGTTGTATTTTATGTCCCGGAAATACATCATGCGATTCAGTACCGGCTACGTACCAAGGCGTCCGGCCTGCACCATGGAAGGCGATAATGTAGGCACGACTTGGGGGAATTCTAGTTTAATTGCACTAAAATTCCCAAAAAATGTAACTTGATCATTTCGAAACGTTGGTTATGGTTCCTAGGGTTGTATTTGATGTCTCGGAGAAATATCATATGATCCGATACCGGCTCCGTACCAAGGTGTCCGGCCTGGACTATGGCAGGCAATAATGCAGGCACGACTGGCGGAATTCCAGTTAAATTGCCATAAAATTCCAAAAAATGTAACTTGATAATTTCGAGGTGTTGGTTATAAATTCTTGGGTTTTATTTTATGTCCCGAATAAATATCATGCGATTCGGTACCGGCTACGTACCAAGGCGTCCGGCCTGGACCATGGAAGGCGATAATGCAGGCACGACTTAGCGGAATTCTAGTTTAATTGCCATAAAATGCCAAAAAATGTAATTTGATCCTTTCGAAGTGTTGGTTATGGTTTGTTGGGTATTTGATATCCCAGAAAAATATCATGCGATCCGGTACCGACTCCGTATCAAGGCGTCCGGCCTGGAGCATGGCAGGCGATAATACATCCACGACTGACGGAATTCCAGTTTAATTGCCATAAAATGCCAAAAAATGTAACTTGATAATTTCGAAGCGTTGGTTATGGTTACTTGGGTCATATTTGATGTACCGGAAAAATATCATGCTATCTGGTACCGGCTTCGTACCAAGGCGTCCGACCTGAACCATGGCAGGCGATAATACATGCACGACTGACGGAATTCCAGTTTAATTGTCATAAAATGCCATAAAATGTAACTTGATAATTTTGAAGAGTTGGTTATGGTTCCTTGGGTCATATTTAATGTCTCGGACAAATATCATGCGACCAGGTATCGTCTTCGTACCAAGTTGTCCGGCCTGGACCATGGCAGGCAATAATACAGGCACGACTAGCAGAATTCCAGTTTAAGTGCCATAAAATGCCAAAAATGTAACTTGATCATTTCGAAGCATTGTTTATGGTTACTTGGGTCGTATTTGATGTACCGGAGAAATATCATTTGATCTGGTACCGACTCCATACCAAGGCGTCCGGCCTGGACCATGGCAGGCGATAATACATGCACGACTGACGGAATTCCAGTTTAATTGTCATAAAATGCCAAAAAATGTAACTTGATAATTTCGAAGTGTTGGTTATGGTTCCTTGGGTCATATTTGATATCCCAGACAAATATCATGTGATCCGTTACCGGCTCCATACCAAGGCGTCCGGCCTGGACCATAGCAGGCAATAATACAAGCACGACTGGCGGAATTCCAGTCTAATTGCCATAAAATCCCAAAAAATGTAACTTGATCATTTTGAAGTGTTGGTTATGGTTCCTTGGGTCGTATTTTATGTCCCGGAGAAATATCATGCGATCGCGAACCGGCTCCGTACCAAGGCGTCCGACCTGGATCATGGTAGGCGATAATAAAGGCACGACTGGCGGAATTCCAATTTAATTGCCATAAAATGCCAAAAAACGTAATTTGATCATTTTGTAGCGTTGGTTATGGTTCCTTAGGTCGTATTTAATGTCCTTGAGAAATATCATGCAATCCGGTACCGGTTCCATACCAAGGCGTCCGGCCTGGACCATGACAGGCGATAATACATGCACGACTGACGGAATTCCAGTTTAACTGTCATAAAATGCCAAAAAATGGAACTTGATAATTTCGAAGCGTTAGTTATGGTTCCTTGGGTCATATTTGATATCCCGGAAAAATATCATGCGATTCGGTACCGGCTGCGTACCAAGGCGTCCGGCCTGGACCATAGTAGGCAATAATACAGGCACGGCTGGCGGAATTCCAGTCTAATTGCCATAGAATGCCAAAAAATGTAACTTGATCATTTTGAAGTGTTGGTTATGGTTCCTTGGGTCGTACTTTATGTCCCGGAGAAATATCATGCAATCGCGTACCGGCTCCGTACCAACTGGCGGAATTCCAGTTTAATTGTCATAAAATGCCAAAAAATGTAACTTGATAATTTCGAAGTGTTGGTTATGGTTCCTTGGGTCATATTTTATTTCCCGGACAAATATCATGTGATCCGGTACCGGCTCCGTACCAAGGCGTCCGGCCTGGACCATAGCAGGCAATAATACAAGCACGACTGGCGGAATTCTAGTCTAATTGCCATAAAATCCCAAAAAATGTAACTTGATCATTTCGAAGTGTTGGTTATGGTTCCTTGGGTCGTATTTTATGTCCCGGAGAAATATCATGCGATCGCGAACCGGCTCCGTACCAAGGCGTCCGGCCTGGACCATGGCAGGCGATTATACAGGCACGATTGGCGGAATTCCAGTTTAAATTTCCATAAAATGCCAAAAAATGTAACTTGATCTTTTCGAAGCGTTGGTTATGGTTCCTTGGGTCATATTTTATTTCCCGGACAAATATCATGGGATTCGGTACAGGCTCCGTACCAAGGCGTCCGACCTGGACCATGGTAGGCGATTATACAGGCACAACTGGCGGAATTTAAGTTTAATTGCCATAAATGCCAAAAAGTGTAACTTGATCATTTCAAAGCGTTGGTTATGGTTCCTTGGGTCATATTTTATGTCCCGGACAGATATCATGGGATTCGGTACCGGCTCCGTACCAATGCGTCCGACCTGTATCGTGGTAGACGATAATACATGCACGACTGGCGGAATTCCAATTTAATTGCCATAAAATGCCAAAAAATGTAACTTGATCATTTCGATGCCTTGGTTAATGTTCCTTGGGTCATATTTAATGTCCCGGACAAATATAATGCAATTCAGTACCGGCTCCGTACCAAGGCGTCCGGCCTGGACCATGGCAGGCGATAGTACATGCACGACTGGCGAAATTCCAGTTTAATTGCCATAAAATGCCAAAAAATATAGTTTGATCATGTCGAAGCGGTTGGTTATGGTTCCGTGGGTCTTATTTGATATCCTGGAGAAATATCATGTGATCCAGTACCGGCTTTGTACCAAGGCGTCCGGCCTGGACCATGGCAGGCGATAACAGAGGCAGGACAGGCGGAATTCCAGTTTAATTGCCATAAAATGCCAAAAAATGTGACTTGATCATTTCAAAGCATTGGTTATGGTTCCTTGGGTCGTATTTGATGTCCAGGAAAAATAGCATGTGATCTGGTACCGGCTCCGTAACAAGGCGTCCGGCCTGGACCATGGCAGGCGATAATACATGCATGACTGGCGAAATTCTAGTTTAATTGCCATAAATTGCCAAAAAATGTAACTTGATCATTCCGAAGTGTTGGTTATGGTTCCTTGGGTCATATTTGATGTCCAGGAAAAATATCATGTGATTCGATACCGGCTCCGTAACAAGGCGTCCGACCTGGACCATTGCAGGCGATTGTAGAGGCACGACTGGAGGAATTCCAGTTTAATTGCCATAAAATACCAAAAAATGTAACTTGATCATTTCGAAGCGTTGGTTATGGTTCGTTGTGTTGTATTTGATGTCCCGGAGAAATATCATGCTATTCGGTACCGGCTCTACACCAAGGCGTCCAGTCTGGATCATGGCAGGCAATAATACAGACACGAGTGGCGGAATTCCAGTTTAATTGCCATAAAATGCAAGAAAATGTAACTTGATATTTCGAAGCGTTGGTTATGGTTCCTTGTGTCGTATTTGATGTCCCGGAGAAATATCATGCTATAATCCACACTGGTCCACACCCCGAGTAGATCGGCGGACCGGCTCAACACCATTTCACATCCGACCTGGGCGCATCGCCGGCCCCTATCCGCTTCCCTCCCGACAATTTCAAGCACTCTTTGACTCTCTTTTCAAAGACCTTTTCATCTTTCCCTCGCGGTACTTCTTAGCTATCGGTCTCTCGCCCGTATTTAGCCTCGGACAAAGATCATGAGATTTGGTATTGGCTCTGTACCAAGGAGTCCGACCTGCACCATGGCAGGCGATAATACAGGCATGACTGGCGTAATTCAAGTTTAATTGCCAAAAAATGCCAAAATATGTAACTTGATCATTTCGAAGCGTTGGTTATGGTTCCTTGGGTCATATTTGATGTCCCGGACAAATATTATTCGATTCGTACCGGCTACGTACCACGGCGTCCGGCCTGGATCATGGCAAGCGATACTACTGGCACGACTGACGGAATTCCAGTTTAATTGCCATAAAAAGACAAAAAATGTAACTTGACCATTTCGAAGAGTTTGTTATGGTTCCTTGGGTTTTATTTGATGTCCTAGAAAAATATCATGTGATCCGGTATCGGCTACATACCAAGGCGTCCGGCCTAGACCATTGATGGCGATAATACAGGCACGACTAGCGGAATTCTAGTGTAATAGCCATAAAATGCCAAAAGAAGTAACTTGATCATTTGGAAGCATTGGTTATGGTTCCTTGTATCGTATTTTATGTCTTGGAGAAGTATCATGTTATTTAGTACCGGCTCCGTACCAAAGTGTCCGGCATGGACTATGGGAGGCGATAATACAGGCACGGTTGGCGAAATTCCAGTTTAATTGCCATAAAATTCCAAAAAATGTAACTTGATCATTTCGAAGCATTGGTTATGTTTCCTTGGGTCGTATTTGATGTCCCGGACAAATATCATGCGATTTAGTTTAATTGCCATAAAATTCCAAAAAATGTAACTTGATCATTTTGAAGAGTTGGTTATGGTTTCTTGGGTTGTATTTGATGTCCTGGACAAATATCATGCGGTTTAGTTTAATTGCCATAAAATTCCAAAAAATGTAACTTGATCATTTTGAAGAGTTGGTTATGGTTTCTTGGGTTGTATTTGATGTCCCAGAAAAATATCATCGGGTCTGGTACCGGCTCCGTACCAAGGTGTCCGGCCTAGACCATGGCAGGCGATAATATAGGCACGACTGGCAGAATTCCAGTTTAATTGCCATAAAATGCCAAAAAATGTAACTTNCAAGGCATCCGGCCTGGACCATGGTAGGCGATAATAGAGGCACGACTGGCAAAATTCCAATTTAATTTCCATAAAATGCCAAAAAATGTAACCTTATCATTTCCAAGCGTTGGTTATGGTTCCTTCGGTCGAATTTGATGTCCCAGAGAAATATCATGCAATCCGGTACCGGCTTCGTACCAAGGCGTCTGGACTGGACCATGGCAGGCGATAATAGAGGCACGACTAGCGGAATTCCAGTTTAATTGCCATAAAATGCCAAAAAAATGTAATTTGATCATTTCGAAGCATTGATTATGGTTCCTTGGGTCGTATTTGATGACCTGGATAAATATCATGCTATCCAGTACCGGCTCCGTTCCAAGGCGTCCGGTTAGGACCATGGCAGGCGATAATACAGGCACGACTTGCGAAATTCCAGTTTAATTGCCGTAAAATGCAAAAAAATGTAACTTGATCATTTCGAAGCGTTGGTTATGGTTACTTGGGTCGTATTTGATGTACCTGACAAATATCATGCTATCCGGTGCCGACTCCGTACCAAGGCGTCCGGCCTGGACCATGGCAGGCGATAATACAGGCACGACTGGCGGAATTCCAGTTTAATTGCCATAAAATGCCAAAGAATGTAACTTGATCATTTTGAAGCATTGGTTATGGTTCCTTGGGACGTATTTGATGTCCCGGTCAAATATCATGCGATTCGGTACCGACTTCATACCAAGGCGTCCGGTCTGGACCATGGGAGGTGATAAATACAGGCACGACTGGCGGAATTCCAGTTTAATTGCCAAAAAATGTAACTTGATAATTTCGAAGAGTTGGTTATGGTTCCTTGTGTTGTATTTGATGTCCTGGACAAATATCATGCGATTCGGTATCGGCTCCATACCAAGGCATCCGGCCTAGACCATGGTAGGCGATAATAGAGGCACGATTGGCAAAATTCCAATTTAATTGCCATAAAATGCCAAAAAATGTAACTTGATCATTTCCAAGAGTTCTTTAAGGTTCCTTCGGTCGTATTTGATGTCCCAGAGAAATATCATCCAATCCGGTACCGGCTCCATACCAAGGCGTCTGGACTGGACCATGGCAGGCAATAATGCAGGCACGACTTGCGAAATTCCAGTTTAATTTCCATAAAATGCCAAAAAATGTAACTTGATCATTTTGAAGCATTGGTTATGGTTCCTTGGGTCGTATTTGATGACCTAGATAAATATCATGTTATCCAGTACTGGCTCCGTGCCAAGGCGTCCGCTCTGGACCATGGCAGGCAATAATGCAGGCACGACTTGCGAAATTCCAGTTTAATTTCCATAAAATGCCAAAAAATGTAACTTGATCATTCCGAAGCGTTGGTTTTGGTTACTTGGGTCGTATTTGATGTACCTGACAAATATCATGCTATCCGGTGCCGACTCCGTACCAAGACGTCCGGCCTGGACCATGGAAGGCGATAATACAGGCACGACTGGCAGAATTCCAGTTTAATTACCATAAAATGCCAAAAATGCAACTTGATCATTTTGAAGCGTTGGTTATGGTTCCTTGTGTTGTATTTGATGTCCCAGAGAAATATCATGTGATCCGGTACCGGCTTCGTACCAAGGCATCTGGCCTGGACTATGGCAGGCGATAATACAGGCACGGCTGGCGGAATTCTAGTTTAATTGCAATAAAATTCCAAAAAAATTTAACTTGATCATTTCAAAGCATTGGTTATGAATCCTTGGGTTGTATTTGATGTCCCGTACAAATATCATGCGATTCAGTACCGGCTACGTACGTGGGCGTCCGGCCTGGATCATGGAAGGCGATAATACAGGCACAACTTGGCCGAATTCTAGTTTAATTGCCATAAAATGCAAAAAAATCCTTTCGAAGAGTTGATTACGGTTTCTTGGGTTTTATTTGATGTCCCAGAAAAATATTATGCGATCCGGTACCAGATCCGTACCAAGGCGTCCGGCATGGACCATGGATGGCGATAATACAGGCACGACTGGCTGAATTCCAGTTTAATTTCCATAAAATGCCAAAAAATGTAACTTGATCATTTCCTAGCGTTGGTTATGGTTCCTTAGGTCATATTTGATGTCCCGGACAAATATCATGTGATCCAGTACAGGCTCCGTACCGAGGCGTCCGGCCTGGACCATGGCAGGCGGTAATACAGGCACAACTGGCGGAATTCCAATTTAATTGCCAAAAAATGCCAAAAATGTAACTTGATCATTTTGAAGCGTTGGTTATGGTTCCTTGTGTTGTATTTGATGTCCCATAGAAATATAATGTGATCCGGTACCGTCTTCGTACCAAGGCATCTGGTCTGGACTATGGCAGGCGATAATAAAGGCACGGCTGGCGGAATTCTAGTTTAATTGCAATAAAATTCCAAAAAATGTAACTTGAACATTTCAAAGCATTGGTTATGAATCCTTGGGTTGTATTTGATGTCCCGGACAAATATCATGCGATTCGGTACCGGCTACGTACCAAGGCGTCCGGCCTGGATCGTGGAAGGCGATAATGCAAGCACAACTTGGCCGAATTCTAGTTTAATTGCCATAAAATGCCAAAAAATCCTTTCGAAGAGTTGGTTATGGTTTCTTGGGTTTTATTTGATGTCCCAGAAAATATTATGCAATCCGGTACCAGATCCGTACCAAGGCGTCCGGCATGGACCATGGATGGCGATAATACAGGCACGACTGGCTGAATNAATATTATGCAATCCGGTACCAGATCCGTACCAAGGCGTCCGGCATGGACCATGGATGGCGATAATACAAGCACGAGTGGCTGAATTCCAGTTTAATTTCCATAAAATGCCAAAAAATGTGACTTGATCATTTCCTAGCATTGGTTATGGTTCCTTAGGTCATATTTGATGTCCCGGACAAATATCATGTGATCCAGTACAGGCTCCGTACCGAGGCGTCCGGCCTGGAGCATGGCAGGCGGTAATAAGGGCACAACTGGCGGAATTCCAATTTAATTGCCAAAAAATGACAAAAATTTAACTTGATCATTTCGAAGTGTTGGTTATGGTTCCTTGGGTGGTATTTGATGTCCCTGAGAAATATCATGCGATCCGGTACCGGCTCCGCAGCAAGGCGTCCGGCCTGGACCTTGGCAGGTGATAATACATGCAAGATTGGCTGAATTCAAGTTTAATTGCTATAAAATGCCAAAGATGTAACTTGATCATTTAGTAGCGTTGGTTATGGTTCTTTGGGTCGTATTTGATGTCCCGGACAAATATCATGTGATCCAATACCGGCTCCGTGCCAAGGCGTCCGGACTGGACCATGGCGGGCGATAATACATGCACGACTGGCAGAATTCCAGTTTAATTGCCATTAAATGCCAAAAATGTAAAATAATCATTTCGAAGCGTTGGTTATGGTTCCTTGTGTCATATTCGATGTCTCAGACAAATATCATGAGATTTCGTACCGGCTCTGTACCAAGGATCCGACCTGGACCATGGAATGCGATAATACAGGCATGACTAGCGTATTTCAAGTTTAATTGCCAAAAAATGCCAAAAATGTAACTTGATCATTTTGAAGCGTTGGTTATGGTTCCTTGGGTCATATTTCATATCACGGACAATGACATACGACCCGGTACTGGCTCCGTACCAAGGCGTCCGGCCTGGACCATGGCAAGCGATAATACAGGCACGACCGTCGGAATTCTAGTTTAATTGCCATAACATGCCAAAAAAATATAACTTGATCATTTCAGAGCGTTGGTTATGGTTCCGTGGGTCGTATTTGATATCCTGGAAAAATATCATGCAATCCGGTACAGCCTCTGTACCAAGGCGTCCTGCCTGGACCTTGGCGGGTGATAACAGAGGCACGACTGACTGAATTCCAGTTTAATTGCCATAAAATAATAAAAAATGTAACTTGATCATTTCGAAGCGTTGTTTATGGTTCCTTGGATCGTATTTGATGTCCACGACAAATATCATGCGATCCGGTACCATCTCCGTACCAAGGCGTCCGGCCTGCACCATGGCAGGCGCTAATACAAGCACGAGTGGCAGAATTCCATTTTAATTGCCATAAAATGCCAAAAAATGTAACTTGATCAGTTCGAAGCGTTGGTTATGGTTCCTTGGGTCATATTTCATATCCCAGAAAATATCATGTGACCCGGTACCAGCTCCGTACCAAGGCGTCCGGCCTGTACCATGGCAGGCGATAATACAGACACGTCTGTCGGAATTCCAGTTTAATTTTCATAAAAGGCCAAAATTATGTAACTTGATCATTTCAGAGCATTGGTTATGGTTCCATGGGTCGTATTTGATGTCCTGGAGAAATATCCTGCGATCCGGTGCCAGCTCTGTACCAAGGCGTGCGGCCTGGACCATGGCAGGCGCTAATACAGGCACGACTGGCAAAATTCCAGTTTAATTGCCATAAAATGTAACTTGATCATTTCAAAGCGTATGTTATGATTCCTTAGGTCATATTTGATGTCCCAGACAAATATCATGCAAACCGGTAACGGCTCCGTACCAAGGCGTCCAGCCTGGACCATGGCAGGCGATAATACAGGCACAACTGGCAGAATTCTAGTATAATTGCCACAAAATGCCAAAAAATGCAACTTGATCATTTCAAAGCGTTGGTTATGGTTCCTTGTGTCATATTTCATATCCAGGACAATATCAGGCGACCCAGTACCGGCTCCGTACCAAGGCGTCCGGCCTGTACCATGGCACACGATAATAAAAGGCACGACTATCGGAATTCCAGTTTAATTTCCATAAAATGCCAAAAATATGTAATTTGACCATTTCAAAGCATTGGTTATGGTTCCGTGGGTCGTATTTGATGTCTTGGAGAAATATCATGCGATTCGGTATCGGCTCTGTACCAACGCGTCCGGCCTGGACCATGGCAGGCGATAATCGAGGCACGACTGACGAAATTCAAGTTTAATTGCTATAAAATGCCAAAAACTGTAACTTCATCGTTTCGAAGCGGTTGTTATGGTTCCTTGGGTCATATTTGATGTCTCGGATAAATATCATGCGACTCAGTACCGGATCCGTACCAAGGTGTCCGGCCTGGACCATGGCAGGCGATAATACAGGAACGACTGGCGAAATTGCAGTTTAATTGCCATAAAAAGCCAAAAAAAGTAACTTGATCATTTGGAAGCGTTGGGTATGGTTCCTTGGGTCGTATTTTATGTCCTGGACAAATATCATACTATTCGATACCGGCTCCATACCAAGGCGTCCGGCCTGGACCATGGCAGGCAATAAAACAGGCACGACTGGCGGAATTCCAGTATAATTTCCATAAAATGCCAAAAAATGTAACTTGATCATTTCGAAGTGTTGTTTATGGTTCCTTCGGTCGTATTTGATGTCCAGGTCAAATATCATGCGATATGGTACCGGCTCCGTACCAAGGCCTCCGGCCTGGACCATGGCAGGAGATAATATAGGCACGACTGTTAGAATTCCAGTTTAATTGCCATAAAATGCCAAAAATATGTAACTTGATCATTTCAGAGCGTATTTTATGGTTCCATGGGTCGTATTTTATGTCCTGGAGAAATATCATGTGATCCGGTACCGGTTCTGTACCAAGGCATCCGGCCTGGACCATGGCAGGCTATCAATAGAGGCACGACTGACGGAATTCCAGTTTAATTGTCATAAAATGCCAAAAAATATAACTTGATCATTTCGAATGGTTGGTTATGGTTCCTTGGGTCATATTTTGATGTCCAGGACAAATATCATGTGATCCGGTATCGGCTCCGTACCAAGGCGTCCGGCCTAGACCATGGCAGGCGCTAATACAGGCACGACTCGCGGAATTCCAATTTAATTTCCATAAAATGCCAAAAAATCTAACTTGATCATTTCGAAGCGTATGTTATGGTTCCTTGGTTCATATTTAATATCCCGGACAAATATCATACGATCTGGTACCAGCTCTGTACCAAGGCGTCCGGCTTGGATCATGGGAGGCGATATTACAGGATCTACTAGCAGAATTCCAGTTGAATTGCCATAAAATGCCAAAAAATGTAACTTGAACATTTCGAAGTGTTGGTTAGGGTTCCTTGGGTCGTATTTGATGTCCCGGACAAATATCATGCTATCCGATAAGGCTCCATACAAGGGCGTCCGGCCTGGACCATGGCAGGCGATAATACAGGCACGACTGGCGGAATTCCAGTTTAATTGCCATAAAATGCCAAAAAATATGGAACTTGATCATGTCAGAGCGTTGGTTATGGTTCCTTGGGTCGTATTTAATGTCTCGGACAAATATCATGCGATTCGGTACCGGGTCCATACCAAGGCCTCCGGCCTGGACCATGGCAGGCGATAATACAGGCACGACTGGCACAATTCAAGTATAATTTCCATAAAATGCCAAAAAATATAACTTGATAATTTCGAAGCGTTGTTTATGGTTTCTTTGGTCATATTTGATGTCCAGGACAAATATCATGCAATCTGGTACCGGCTCCGTACCAAGGACTCCGGCCTGGACCATGGCAAGCGATAATATAGGCACGACTGTCAGAATTCTAGTTTAATTGCCATAAAATGCCAAAAAATATGGAACTTGATCATTTCAGAGCGTTGGTTATGGTTCCATGGGTCGTATTTGATGTCCTGGATAAATATCATGTGATCCGGTACCGGCTCTGTACCAAGGCATCCGGCCTGGACCATGGCAGGCGATAATAAAGGCACGACTGACGGAATTCCAGTTTAATTGCCATAAAATGCCAAAAACATATAACTTGATCATTTCGAAGCGTTGGTTATGGTTACTTGGGTCGTATTTGATATCCCGGAAAAGTATCATGCTCTCCGGTACCGGCTCCGTACCAAGGTGTCCGGCCTGGACCAGTGGAGGCGATAATACAGGCACGACTGGCGGAATTCCAGTTTAATTTCCATAAAATGCCAAAAAATGTAACTTGATCATTTCGAAGCGTTGTTTCTGTTTCCTTGGTTCGTATTTGATGTCCCAATCAAATATCATGCGATCCGGTACCGGCTTCGTACCAAGGCGTCCGACCTGGACCATGGCAGGCGCTAATACAGGCATGACTGGAAGAATTCCAGTTTAATTGCCATAAAATGTAACTTGATCATTTTCAAGCGTATGTTATGGTTCCTTGGGTCATATTTAATGTCCCGGACAAATATCATACGGTCCGGTACCAACTCTGTACCAAGGCGTCCGACCTGGACCATGGCAGGCGATAATAGAGGCACGATTGACGGAGTTCCTGTTTAATTGTCATAAAATGCCAAAAAATATAACTTGATCATTTCGAAGCGTTGGTTATGGTTCCGTGGGTCGTATTTAATGTCCCAGACAAATATCATGTTATTCGGTACCGGCTCCGTACCAAGGCGTCCGACCTGGACCGCGGAAGGCGATAATATAGGCATGACTGGCGCAATTCGAGTTTAATTGCCATAAAATGCCAAAAAATGTAACTTGATCATTTCAAAGTTTTGGTTATGGTTCCTTGGGTCATATTTGATGTACCGAACAAATATCATGTGATTCGGTAGTGGCTACGTACCACGGCGTCTAGCCTAGACCATTGTAGGCAATAATACAGGCACGGCTTGTGGAATTCCAGTTTAATTGCCATAAAATTCCAAAGAATGTAACTTGATCATTTCAAATCATTGTTTATGAATCCTTGGGTAGTATTTGATGACCCGGACAAATATCATGTGATTCGGTACCGGCTACGTACCAAGTCGTCCGGCATGGACCAATGAAGGCGATAATGCAGGCACGACTTGGCGGAATTCTAGTTTAATTGTCATAAACTGCCAAAAAATGTAACTTTATCCTTTAGAAGAGTTGTTTATGGTTTATTGGGTTGTATTTGATGTCCCGGACAAATATCACACGATCCGGTAATGGATCCATACCAAGGCGCCCGGCCTGGACCATGGAAGGCGATAATACAGGCACGACTGGCTGAATTCCAGTTTAATTGCCATAAAATGCCAACAAATGTAATTTGATCATTTCGAAGTTTTGGTTATGGTTCCTTAGGTCATATTAATTTCCCGAACAAATATCATGCGATTCGATACCAGCTAAGTACCACGGCGTCCGGCCTGGACCATGGCAGGCGATAATACAGGCACGACTTGGCGGAATTCCAGTTTAATTGCAATAAATGCAAAAAAATGTAACTTGATCATTTTGAAGTTTTGGTTATGGTTCCTTGGGTCATATTTGACTTCCCGGAAAAATATCATGTGATTCGGTACCGGATACGTACTACAGCGTCCGGCCTGGACCATGGCAGGCGATAATACAGGCATGACTTGGTGAAATTCAAGTTTAATTGCCAGAAAATGCCCAAAAATGTAACTTGATCATTTCTAAGAGTTGGTTATGTTTCCTTGGGTTGTATTTGATTTCCCGAAAAAATATCATGCGATCCGGTACCGTCTCCATACCAAGGCGTCCGGCCTGGGCCATGGATGGCGATAATACATGCACGACTGGCGGAATTACAGTTTAATTGCCATAAAATGCCAAAACATGTAACTTGATCATTTCGAAGCGTTGGTTATGGTTCCTTGGGTCATACTTAATGTCCCAGACAAATATCATGTGACCCGGTACCAGCTTCGTACTAAGGTGTCCGGCCTGGACCATGGCAGGCGATAATACAGGCACGACTGGCGGAATTTTAGTTTAATTGCCATAAAATGCCAAAAATGTAGTTTGATCATTTCGAAGCGGTTGGTTATGGTTTCGTGGGTCTTATTTGATGTCCTTGAGAAATATAATGTGATCCGGTACCGGCTTTGAACCAAGGCGTCCGGCCTGGACCATGGTAGCCGATAATAGAGGCACGATAGGCGGAATTCCAGTTTAATTGCCATAAAATGCCAAAAAATGTAACTTGATCATTTCAAAGCATTGGTTATGATTCCTTGGGTCGTATTTGATGTCAAGGACAAATATCATGCAATCCAGTACCGGCTCCGTAACAAGGCGTTCGGTTTGGACCGTGGCAGGCGCTAATACAGGCACGACTGGCAGAATTCCAGTTTAATTGCCATAAAATGCCAAAAAATGTAACTTGATCATTTCGAAGCGTTGGTTATGGTTCCTTGGGTCATATTTAATGTGCCGGACAAATATCGTGTGACCCGGTACCGCCTCCTTACCAAGGCGTCAGGCCTGGATAATGGCAGGCGATAATATAGGCACGATTGTCGGAATTACTATTTAACTGCTATAAAATGCTAAAAAATGTAACTTGATCATTTCAAAGCATTGGTTATGGTTCCTTGGGTCATATTTTATATCCCGAACAAATATCATGCGATCCGGTGCCAACTCCCCTCCAAGGCGTCCGGCCTGGACCATGGGAGGCGATAATACATGCACGACTGACGGAATTTCAGTTTAATTGCCATAAAATGCCAAAAAAAGTAACTTGATCATTTTGAAGCGTTGGTTATGGTTCCTTGTGTCGTATCTGATGCCTCGGATAAATATCTAGAGATTCGGTACCGGCTCCGTAACAAGGAGTCCCACCTGGACCACGGCAGGCGATAATACAGGCATGGCTGGCGCAATTCCAGTTTAATTGCCATAAAATGCCAAAAAATGTAACTTGATCATTTCAAAGTGTTGGTTATGGTTCCTTGGGTAATATTTTATGTACCGAACAAATATCATGCAATTCAGTAACGGCTACATACCACGGCGTCCGGCCTGGACCATGGCAGGCAATAATACAAGCACGACTTGCGGAATTCCAGTTTAATTGCCATAAAATGCCAAAAAATGAGTCTTCATCATTTCAAAGCGTTTGTTATGGTTCCTTGGGTCGTATTTGATGTCCCAGAAATATATCATGCGATGCGGTACCGGCTCCGTACCAAGGCGTCCGGCCTGGACCATGGCAGGCGATAATACAGGCACAACTGGCGCAATGCCAGTTTAATTGACATAAAAAGCCAAAAAATGTAACTTTATCATTTTGAAGCATTGGTTATGGTTCCTTGGTTCATATTTAATGTCCCAGAAAAATATCATGTAACCTGTTACCGGCTTCGTACCAAAGCAGGCGATAATACAGGCACGGCTGGCAAAATTCCAGTTTAATTGCAATAAAATTCCAAAAATGTAACTTGATCATTTCAAAGTGTTGGTTATGAATCCTTGGGTTGTATTTGATGTCCCAGAAAAATATCATGTGATTCGGTACCGGCTACGTACCAAGGCGTCCAGCCTGGATCATAGAAGGCGATAATGCAGGCACGGCTTGGCAGAATTCTAGTTTAATTGCCACAAAATGCCAAAAAATCCTTTCGAAGAGTTGGTTAAGGTTTCTTGGTTTGTATTTGATGTCCCCGACAAATATCATGTGATCCAGTACCAGATCCGTACCAAGGTGTCCGGCATGGACCATGGATGGCGATAATACAGGCACGACTGGCTGAATTGCAGTTTAATTGCCATAAAATGCCAAAAAATAGAACTTGATCATTTCGTAGCGTTGGTTATGGTTCCTTGGGTCATATTTGATGTCCCGGACAAATATTATGTGATCCGGTACAGGCTCCGTACCGAGGCATCCGGCCTGGACCATGGCAGGCGGTAATACAGGCACGACTGGCGGAATTCCAATTTAATTGCCATAAAATGCCAAAAATGTAACTTGATCATTTCGAAGTGTTGGTTATGGTTCCTTGGGTCGTATTTGATGTCCTTGAGAAATATCATGGGATCCGGTACCGGCTCCGTAGCAAGGCATCCGGCCTGGACCATGGCAGGTGATAATGCAGGCACTATTGGCTGAATTCAAGTTTAATTGCTATAAAATGTCAAAAAATGTAACTTGATCATTTAGAAGCGTTGGTTATGGTTCTTTCGGTCGTATTTGATGTCCCGAAAAAATATCATGTGATCCAATTCCGGCTCCATACCAAGGCGTCCGGACCGGACCATGGCAGGCGATAATACATGCACGACTGGCAGAATTCCAGTTTAATTGCCATAAAATGCTAAAAAATGTAAACTAATCATTTCGAAGCGTTGGTTATGGTTCCTTTGTGTCATATTTGATGTATCAGACAAATATCATGATATTTGGTACCGGCTCCGTACCAAGCATCCGACCTGGACCATGGAATACGATAATACAAGCATGATTAGCGGATTTCAAGTTTAATTGCCAAAAAATGCCAAAAAATGTAACTTGATCATTTCAAAGCGTTGGTTATGGTTCCTTTGGTCATATTTAATTTCACGGAAAATGTCATGCGACCCGGTACTGGCTCCGTACCAAGGCGTCCTGCGTGGACCATGGCAGGCGATAATACAGGCACGACTGTCGGAATTCTAGTTTAATTGCCATAACATGCCAAAAAATGTAATTTGATCATTTCGAAACGTTGGTTATGGTTCCTTGGATCGTATTTGATGTCCACGAAAAATATCATGCGATCCGGTACCGTCTCCATACAACGGCGTCCGTCCTGGACCATGGCAGGCGCTAATACAAGCACGAGTGGCGGAATTCCAGTTTAATTGCCATAAAATGCCAAAAAATGTAACTTGGTCATTTCGAAGCGTTGGTTATGGTTACTTTGGTAATATTTCATATCCCAGAAAATATCATGTGACCCGGTACCGGCTCCGTACCAAGGCGTCCGGCCTATACCGTGGCAGGCGATAATACAGTAACGAGTTGCGGAATTCCCTTTTAATTGCCATAAAATGCCAAAAAATGTAACTTGGTCATTTCGAAGCGTTGGTTATGGTTACTTTGGTAATATTTCATATCCCAGAAAATATCATGTGACCCGGTACCGGCTCCGTACCAAGGCGTCCGGCCTATACCGTGGCAGGCGATAATACAGTAACGAGTTGCGGAATTCCCTTTTAATTGCCATAAAATGCAAAAAGTGTAACTAGATCATTTTGAAGCGTTGGTTATGGTTCCTTGTGTTGTATTTGATGCCCCGGAAAAATATCAAGCCACAATCCACGCTGGTCCACGCCCCGAGTCGATCGGCGGACCGGCTCAACACTATTCCACGTCTTACCGGGGAGCATCGCCGGCCCCTATCCGCTTCCCTCCCAAAGATTTCAAGCACTCTTTGACTCTCTTTTCAAAGTCCTTTTCATCTTTCCCTCGCGGTACTTGTTCGCTATCGGTCTTTCGCCTGTATTTAACCTTTGATGGAATTTCCAATTTAATTGCCGTAAAATGCCAAAAAATGTAACTTGATCATTTCAAGGCATTG
>ML330726.1:0-58217 GCA_005239505.1 Nicotiana paniculata
ACCAGAAGTTTACTGATTCAAATACTTTTGAGCTTTGGCATGGCCGTTTGGGCCATCCTGGATTAATAATGATGAGATGAATTATTGAAAATTCAAGTGGACATCCACTAAAGAACATGAAGATTCTTACAAATGATGAATTTTCTTGTGATGCTTGTTATCAAGGCAAAATGATAACTAGACCATAACCAATGAAGGTTAGCATAGAATCCCTTGCCTTTTTAGAGAGTATACATGGGGATATATGTGGACCTATTCACCCACCAAGTGGGTTGTTTAGATATTTTATGGTCCTAATAGATGCATCTTCAAGATGGTCTCATGTGTGCCTACTATCATCTCGCAACCTGGCGTTTGCAAAACTATTAGCCCAAATAACTCGATTAATGGCACAATTCCCAGATTATCCTATAAAGGCAATTCACCTTGATAATGCTGGAGAATCTCATCTCAAGCTTTTGATGATTATTGTCTATCAATTGGGATAAAAGTTGAACATCCTATAGCTTATGTTCATACTCAAAACAGCCTTGCAGAGTCATTTATTAAATGCCTGCAATTGATAGCAAGACCACTACTTATGAAAACAAAATTGCCCACTAGTGTTTGGGGACATGCTATTTTGCATGCAACATCACTTATTCGTCTCAGACCGACACATTATAATAAATATTCTCCGTCACAATTAGTTTTTGGTCATGAACCAAATATTGCCCATCTACGAATTTTTGGATGCGCTGTATATGTGCCAGTAGCACCACCACAGCGTAGTAAGATGGGCCCACAGAGAAGGTTAGGAATATATATTGGGTTTGAATCACCCTCTATTATTCGCTATCTTGAACCATTGACGGGAGATTTATTTACTGCTCGATTTGCAGATTGTCGATTTAATGAAATAAATTTTCCAAAATTAGGGGGAGAGAGAAAAAGAAAATCAAAAGAGAAATTGTGTGGAAAGTTTCATCATTATCTCATTTTGATCCACGTACCCATATATGTAATCAGGAGGTCCAGAAGATCATCCATTTACAGAATATAGAAAATCAAATGCCAGATGAATTTACTGATTTGAAAAGGATTACTAAATCACATATCCCTGTAGAGAATGTGCCTATCCGAGTTGATGTCCCAGCAGGACCATCTACTAACATGATAGCTAGTAAACCAAAACACGCCTGAAGCGTGGTATGCCTCTGGGTTCTAAGGATCGAAATCCTAGAAAAAGGAAATCGACAAATGATCAAAATAATACTATGAAGGGATCTCCTGAAGAGACCCAAGATCTGATTAGTTCTGAGATTCCTGAAGAAATCAATGAACCCGAGACTCAGGTGAGTGAGGAACTTTTAATAAGTTCTACTGGTGATGGGATTAATTTAAATCGATCTGAAATAGTGGTGGATAATATTTTTGCATATAATGTTGCACTAAACATTATCCAAGATAGTGAGGATCTTGAACCCCGATCTGTCGAAGAATGTCGACGAATATCTGATTGGCCAAAATGGCAAGAGGCAATTCAATCGGAATTGAAGTCCCTTGCTAAAAGAGAGGTCTTTGGACCAGTAGTCCAAACACCTGCTGGTATAAAGCCAGTTGGTCATAAATGGGTTTTTGTGCAGAAAAGAAATGATAAAGATGAAGTTGAAAGATACAAGGCTCGCTTATGCCCCAACCAAGTGAAACTAAGGGTCTGAAAGAGTTCACGATCTGATCTATGGGGTGTTAACCCTCGGAGGACGGCTAAGAATGTCCATTAAACGGAGCGATGGGGTCGTTGATACCATGACTTGCCTTCAAACGGGCTTCACCTTCAAAGGAGAGTAATCGATCTGCGGACAACAGGATTCTCACTATGACCTGGAGTCGATTATGAAGAAACATATTCACCCGTTATGGATGCCATAACATTTCGATATCTCATCAGTTTAGCCTTACATGAAAGGCTTAAAATACATCTAATGGATGTGGTTACAACTTATCCGTACGGGTCACTTGATAATGAAATTTACATGAAAATTCCTGAAGGATTTCAAATGCCCAAAGCAAATTTAAATTCTCGGGAAATGTATTCAATTAGATTACAAAGATCTTTGTACAGTTTAAAGCAATCTGAGCGCATGTGGTATAATCGCCTTAGTGAATATTTGCTGAAAGAAGGTTACATAAATGATGTTATTTGTCCATGTATTTTTATAAAGAAAATGGCATCAGAATTTGTTATACTTGCTATTTATGTTGATGACATAAATCTTGTTGGAACTCCAGAAGAGCTCCAAAAGGCAATTGAATATCTTAAGAAAGAATTTGAGATGAAAGATCTTGGAAAAACAAAACTTTGTCTCGGTCTGCAAATTGAACATTTAGCAGACGGGATCTTTATCCATCAATCTGCCTAAGTTTACTAAGTTTAACAAAAAAGTTCTTAGCCTATCATTCAAGCTAAATAACAGAAAGAAAGAGAAAAAGTATACGTGAGACCTTCCAAATATTGATCCAATAGATCGTTTTCTGAATATTATTAAGAATGGAAAATTTACAAAGAGGAAAGGTTTACAATATTTCTAGAGAGAGATTAGAGAGAAGGGAGAGCTTATGATTTCTGGTGTCTTGGCTAATGCCTACCTTCTCTAGTGAATTATCGATCCTTATATAATGGATCATAGCTAAAGAAAACAAAACTAATGGTCGACAAAATAATAACAACATGGGGTCGACAAAACTAAAAGTTAAAAGAAAAACGGACAAACAACTTTTATTAAAGTAGATTCTTTTATAATGGAGGGGTCCGCTTGCTTTATTAAAGCTTATTTTTATTACCCCCGATAATTGATGTATGGGGCCTTATATTTAATAATGGGAGGGTCCGCTTGCTTTATTAAAGCTTGTCTTTTCCTTTGTTGTCCTTTCTCGCAGAAGATTCTTCTGCACCTTCTTTCATTTTCTTGAGGAATTCTTCAATTTCTTCAAGATTGGCTTCTGCACTGTATTGTGGTTGAGCTTCACCTGCTATGGAGGTTTCTTCATCAGAAGTATTGCTGATGGAAGCCATTGATATATCATCGCTAATTTGTGCTCCAAAATTTCTTGCTAAGTCCTTCTTTATCTCTTCGAAGTATGAAGCAAGAATTTCTTTTTTGGAAATTGCTCCTTTCTTCATTTGGAGCTTCTTGGTAACTTGTTGAAATGGACTTGATTCTNTATGAAGCAAGAATTTCTTTTTTGGAAATTGCTCCTTTCTTCATTTGGAGCTTCTTGGTAAATTGTTGAAATGGACTTGATTATGCCACTGCAACATTTACCTCTTGCTTGACATATATATCAATTTGTGTCTGAATTTGTTGGATCAAGTCATCACCATAGATTTTTCCATGCCGATCTGCTTGGAGTAACTTGCTCCAGAATTTATTATAAAAGATCCTTTGGAGACATGGAATTCCATCACCAATTTGAATATTCCATTTCATGATCCATGAGATTGAAAATTCTATAAAAAAATACATGGCTGCTATGCCATCATAAAAGTTATTATCTTTTTGTAATGAAATAATTGGGAGATATATCTACCCATTGAGTATATAATTTTTTAAAATTTGGAGGAAGCATTTCTAATGATGGACCATATAATTTTTACCATTTACAGAACCAATTTGGGATCTGTTGACTCATCATATTAGAACAAATTTTAATAAACCAAGAGTGTTTCCTATTAGGATTCTCATAGAGAAAAGTTTTATTAAAACTTTCTACATAATTCCAGTAGTTATATTTGACTGCGACCTTTTGGTCTGGATGAGTATATTCTCGATATTTCAAGGTACTGATTCCCCATTCATCAGAGGTTATTACCCTTTTAATGATTATTTTTGAAAAACTATAAGTTTTTCTTGTATTGGCATGATAGAAGTGCTGAATTTCAGTTGATCCTGTTGTTGAGAGTATTATCTCATAATGTATTCTGTATTTGTATGCAGGTGTAGCATATGATACAGTATCGAAATATCGGATCATTAGTTGCCATGGATTATCCTTCCATTTAAGGTCGGATTGTTCCAAAAGAATTATTAACTCTTTTTCTTCCTTTTGGTTATAAACCTCAAGGTTTTCATGGTTATCCTCTGATATCACTGAGGAGTATGTTGGTACATTTGATGATGTGACTTCTTCATTTTTGGATTTTATAAAATCCATGAAATCCTTATATAAATGATGATCTGCATTACCTCCCGTGATGTTAGCAGCTATTAGCTGTTGATTTCTCATTTGGGCGAGAATATTATTCCCTCTTCCATAGGAATGTGTCCTTCCTTTTCCTCGACTACAAGGGGTCTGTATGTAGGCCTCATAGTCTGAAATAATTTGACAAAGAACTTATGAGTTTAAAAATTCTCTAGTAAGAAAATCAGGGAGAGTATTTTCTGACCCTTTTTTATATATGATTTCAAAATCAAAGGGGCTAATAAAGCTTGCCACCTTGCAAACATCTGTTTGAAACATCATGTTTGAAATCTTTATTAAAGATAAACTTTGCAGCTTGGCAATCAGTTTTTATTAAAAACTTTTGATTGTATAAATCAGTTTGAAACTTCATAACACATTTTACTATAGCAAGGATTTCCTTAGCCACAGTAGCATAGTTTTTCTGGGAATCATTCCATTTCCCTGAGTAGAATTGTACAAGATATTTCTGTTTATTATGTGGGGAACACTGTTTGAGTATTCCACCGTACCCAATATCAGAGGCATCCGTTTCAACAACCTTTTCCCAAGTGGGGTTTGCAAGAGTTAAACAAGGAAGGTTATGAACCTTTTGTTTAATTCTTTTGACTGATTCTGTATGATTATCAGTCCAAGCTCCTGGGTTCTTCTTTAGTCTATCATAAAGAAGAGCAGTATTTCTTGCTAAATCTTTTATAAAAGAAGAGATGTAATTTAAGTTTCCTAAAAATCTTTGAAGCTGGATTTTATCAGTGATGACATCAGGAAATTTAGAAGCAAATTCAATGCTCCTATTAATGGGAATAATTCTACCATTTTCTATGTTATGACAAAGAAATCTGGTATTATTTTGAAAAATAAACATTTTTGGTTTGGATATCACTAAACCATTTTGGATAATAATTTTTTTGAAAATATCCAAATGTTTGAAATGATTTTCAATAGTCTTTGAAAATACTAAAATATCATCTATGTAGACAATTGTGAAATCAGTATATGGTATGAAAATATCATTCATAATTTTATGAAATACAGAATGGGCATTTTTCAAACCAAAAGGCATAGCATTCCATACATATTGGCCCATTGGAACATTAAAAGCCGTTTTATATCTATCATTTTCAGATATCTGGATTTGATAATATCCTGATTTTAAATCAAATTTGAAAAATAAATGGCACCGTGAAGTCTATCTAATAAATCTTTTTTATTAGGAATTGGATATCTAATCCATTTTAAAACCTTATTAAGGGGTTTATAATTAATAACCAACCTAGGAACTCCTCGTTCCTGTTCAACATGTTTATTAACATAAAAAGCAGTACAAGACCATTTAGACTTAGAAGGTCTTATTAAACCCTTTTGTTGTAAGGAATCAATTTTCTTTTTACATAACTCTAGGTATTCAGAGTCCATTTGGCAAGGAAGAGCCTTTGTAGGAATATTTTCCTCAAAAAAGTCTTCTTCGTAAGGAAGACTTATAATATGCTTCTTTCTATTCCAAAATTGATTGGGATGATCCCCACAAATGTGAATAGAGAACTGATCCTGAGAGAACTAATTTTCTCAATCAGCTTAGGATTCTTTAAATCCTGACTAATTGTAGTAGAACAAATTTCATTCTTTAGAAAATCAATTTGTCTAATTTTTGAAGAAATATTATTAGAAATAATTTCATTCAAATATCTTTGAATTGGTTGAGTTATAAACTCAAAAGTAATTCCTTTTCCATTAAAAGTTCCAGTAAAACTTTTTGTATCCCAATTGGTAAAAGGAATAATTTTCTGAAAAAATGGGACTCCTAAAATAACGTCCTGAACTATGTCTTTTACTAAAACAAAGCTTTCCGCTATACAAACATCATTTTGGCATATATAAGCCTTAGGTAATTTATATGAAATATCAATTTTCCCACCACTAGCATCTTTTAAACGGTAGTTTTATAAAAATACTTAGAAGGTATTACTCCTTCTTTTATACAATTTAAATCTGCTCCATTATCAAATAAAGCAGTAAATTCTCTTTTGAAATTATAATCAATTAAAAGAGTTATTTTTATTAAAAACTTCTGGGTAGTAAAATACTAGTTTTTGTAAAAATTCATCCTCAGCATAATCAATTGCTCCTAGTAATTTACTAGCACTAATGCCATCAGAAGTACCTGCACCAGATTTGTCTTCAGCAATATTAGCACTGAAGTCTTTACTATTCTCGGTGTTAGAATTTTCTAATTTAAAAATTCTTTCATCTAAGGCTACATTAGAAGCCTTTAACTCTGAGATCTCTTTCTTTAGATTATTAATCTCAAAACTTAAATCTTGAACATTTGTTAACCTATCAGGTTGAGACTTGTTCTTAATAAGCCTTCTAATTCAGACATAGTGTAAGGTCCTTTCTGAGATGGAATTTCTTCTATCTCTGTTCCTACTTCAGAACTTGTAGGAAGTTTATCAATTATTTGGGACCTTAATTCAGGGTCTTTAATAGCCCTTAAAAGTTCTATCATACTATCATTTGTTAAGACATTGATATTCAAGTCTTTGAATTGGGAATAGATATTATAAAGATCATTCCCTGAATCAAAACATTGTTTTGAGCATTGTCTCTTATCATAGGGTTCTTGCTCATCTTCAGAAGATGAAATATATTTCTCTTCTTGGAGGACTCGTAAGTCTTCACTAGTTGATGATTCATCACTATCAGATATCTCTAGGGAAGAATTTAAAAGAATCTTACATAAAGAATCTTTGATATGATCATCTAAATCAAGTTCTTTTATTTTATCCTTCATTCTACAATCTTTAGCAAAATGGCCTATTCTTCCACATTTATAACATGCCTGTGGATTTTTTGATTTTATAAAATATTTTCGGGCTTTTTAAAAAAAATTTCTCCTTTGGGTTTTTGTAAAACATTTTTCAGGAGACCCTTTTTTATTTTTATAAAAATCCTTTTTCTTATGCGACTTATTTTTATTAAAAGGGATATCAATAGCAAATTGTTCGCAAAATTCCCCTAATTGTTGTCTCTCATTGAGACGATGCTTTTTTATTTGCTGATTTAGCTTAATCTCATTGCATAAAGCTAAACCTTCCTGAGTGCAAACGCTGAATAGTTTACCATATGAGTAATTGTTATAATCAATACTCATTGACGTGCCTCTTAAAGTCTTTCTGACTCTTTCAGCAAATAGAGGCGGGAGTCCATCAATAAATTTGGACTTCCAATGAGTACTATTACTTTCAGGTAATTCCATCACTCTGGATAAGAAAACATCTTTGTACCATCTAAAAGATGTTAAGGTTTTACACCTTAGATTTTGAAGCATTGGTCTAATAGTCTCACTATTATCAGACCATCTTCCTGAGAAATGTTCTATAATATTCATTACTAAATAATAGACAGAATTTTGGACAATCTTGTCATCCTCTGTCTTTGTTGCGTTCATGATTTGAACACGCTGGTCATGGCTGAGATAATTATCCTACCATCCTTTCAATTGACCAGTGAAACCGGCTATTATCATTTCTGCAATAGCTCTATCTGTATTTTTATTAACTTTACAGATAGTACTGTACATAAGCATTCTATGTACTGCTGTGTAGATTTGTCTATCTGCTAATCCATCTATGCTCCAATTATAGATGCCTGATCCACTGTAACCTTGATGGTAGTGGTCATTATCTTGTTCTTCTAGAAGAACATCTTGCGGGGTCTATCTCGGGTAATAAAACATCCTTTGGTAAGGTTTGCGAGCATATTTTTCAGAGATTTTATTAATCTCATCGTCTACTTTTAAATTTTTTCTTTTATCAAACATATGCTCTAAAACTTAAAGGGTTAACTTTAAATTCACCAAACTTCTTATTAAGAAGTTCTTCAATGTCATCAAGACTTTTTAATTTAAAGTCTCTTACCTCAGGCGGACGTTGGATAATTGTAGTAGCAATTTGTTCTTTACCTTTAGTATCCTTCTGTTGAATTTTTTGGACTTCAGTTATGAGCTTGTCCAATTTTCTTGAATAGTAATAATCTGTTCACCCAGAATACTAACATACATATTAGTATAATTATTCTGCGTGAGCATAGTATTCACATTTTTAACTGTAATAGTAGCTACCTCATTTTCAAATAATTTTGAAAAAGGAGTAAAATAAACTATTTTATCTTTTTCTCCTATTTGAAAAGATTGCTGTGGTGGGAAAACAGATTTGGTTGTTTTCCCACTACTGAGAGTATAATTCTTTCTAATACATAAATATAATTATAGATATGTTTAGACATGAACCAAGGAACAAAAGAAATAATCTTATTCTTCTTGCTTATGTCATTATAAAAATCATATCTGAAGAATTGGATAAATTCATCATTAAAATTTTCAAAAAACCATTTTCTGAAAACATTCCATCTAGGTTTTAAAAATTCTTGAAGAATTAAATTTCTCGCCGGTGAACTCGGACTAAAATCTAATTGGTTTTCAACCATCATCTACACCATTTGAGAAATCCATTTCGGATGCAGACAGGTCAAGGTCCGAATTGACCTTGACTATATTATCCTGACTAATTCTTATATTATCAACTCTATAATTTTCTCTAATTTTTGATGTAGATGCTCTTGATGGGAAATCTACCACACAATCAATTGGAGAAATATAAGAGGAATTTTATCTAGCTAATCTAGATGATAAACTAATATTATCAGTTTGAACGGGCTCATTGAACCTGATCTTAACCGTTCCATCTGAGGTTTGTTCTATTTCTGTTACCTCAGTATTACCAGTATTTTGAGGAGCCACCGCTTCCTCTATGACCCATTCTTTGGGAAAATCTATTTCATCCCATTTTTATAGGTCTCCTGTTAGTCACTTTGGATCTTGCAAAATTAGTTTCTATAATAATGGTTTCATTTTTAAAATCCATGATTTTGCACATAGGATTCAAAGTATATAAAGGCTTGTAATAAATCTATAGCAGATATATATTACTTTTGTGCCAGGTAAATAATCATAACTATGTAATTTAAGGCTATGTATTAAAGCATTTAGAGAGTTCTCATCATTCAAAGAAATTTGAAAATTGGGATAAGCATTAAAATAAACAGGACCATAAGCTAAACTGGTTTGCACAGTCCCTATAAGAGACATTTTCCAGTTCTGGTTCCTGCCATCTCTGAGAGCTGCTATAAAGCTTTCAGGTAAGCCTCTTAAGGTAAGTGGCTTAAACTCAAATTGAATTAAACCAATATGTATAAATCTATGTGTATCCATATAAGGGGCTAAATCACTTTCCGATAATAATCTAAAAGTGGCATGATCACTATCTATAGTGATCGTTTCTTCCGTAGTTTTAACTACTTGTTTAAAACCTATCCTTTCAAAAGTACCTAATTGGTATATTACCTTAGGTTTGACTAAAGGAATAGTCCATTTATTAAGAAGATCTAATTGTTGAGGTAATTCATATTCCTCTTTCCTACTGTTTTTTATAGTAGTTTTCTTCCTAATGATATTCATTAAAAGAAGAGTGTTAAACTTAGTACTCATTTTCTTGAGGAATTCTTCAATTTCTTCAAGATTGGCTTCTGCACTGTATTGTGGTTGAGCTTCACCTGCTATGGAGGTTTCTTCATCAGAAGTATTGCTGATGGAAGCCATTGATATATCATCGCTAATTTGTGCTCCAAAATTTCTTGCTAAGTCCTTCTTTATCTCTTCGAAGTATGAAGCAAGAATTTCTTTTTTGAAAATTGCTCCTTTCTTCATTTGGAGCTTCTTGGTAAATTGTTGAAATGGACTTGATTCTGCCACTGCAACATTTACCTCTTGCTTGACATATATGTCAATTTGTGTCTGAATTTGTTGGATCAAGTCATCACCATAGATTTTTCCATGCTGATATGCTTGGAGTAACTTGTGTAACGACCCGGTCCGTCGTTACGTGGAACTTGCATTAAGAATTACTGTTATTGACTTGTCATAGGTTGGTTATACTGTTATTGATGTGTTAGAGTTGGTAGGCTTGAAATCAGAATGGTTGTAGTGAGAGTTTAGCCACTTAATCCTTAAAAAAATAAATATAACTTTAAAATTGGAAAAGTCAATTGAGAGTTGAATTATTGGGAAACGACCTCGAAATGCGGATTTTATGGCTCGGATAGCTTCGATTTGGGACTTAGGAGTGTGTTCGGAATATTTTTGTGATGTCCGGTGTAGAATTAGGCTTGAATTGGCGAAAGTTAGTTTTTGGTGATTTCCGATCGGTTGTGGAAAATAGGCTATCGGAGTCGGAATGGAATTCCAAAAATTGGAACATGCTCGTAATGTCATTTTGGATGTGTCTGCAAAATTGCATGTCAATCGGAGTTGCTTTGGATAGTTTCGGCATCGTTGGTGGATTTTAGAAATTTCAAAGTTCTTAGGCTTGAATCCAATGTAAATTTGGTGTTTTGACGTTAGTTTTGGTGTTTTGACGTTAGTTTTGGTGTTTTGAGAGTGCAAATAAGTTTGAATAATCAATTATGATGTGTTGGTAACTTTGGTTGGAGTCCCGAGGGGCTCGATATTGATTTCGAAAATTCGGGGTTGAAAAAAATGTAGCAAACAGCTGCTGAAGTTTTGGGTGAGAAGTTTCCGCAAGTGCGAGAAGTTTCCGCAAGTGCGAGTTGATCATTAAAACTCAATTATGGATGATTATAGAACATAATATCAGTATTAAATTCACGAAAATCAGTAGAAAAAGGTGGGTTTAGGGCTTGAGATTTTGAGACCTTTAGGGATTTATTTGAGGGGTCAAATGAACTCCGATTTTAGTGTTCTTTATATGTACGGACTCGTGTGATGATGAAGAACAGTTTGGTATAAAAATTTATGAGTTTCGGGATGTGGGCCTGGGGGTCAGGTTTTGACCAAATTCGAATTTTGAGCTAAATTTGGTACTTTTCAGTTGGAATTTATTCCTTAAGCATAATTTGATAATAAAATCTGAACTTGGTAGATTTGGAGCACTCAGAGGCCGGATTTAGAGGCAAAGGCATTGCGGAATAGTATTTTAGCCGGTTTTGAGGTAAGTAACGTTTCCAAACTTAGTTCTGAGTGTTCGAAACCCCGATCTAAATGATTTATGACTATTGTTGAGGTGACGCACATGCCAAGTGACGGGCATGAGGGCGTGCACTGGGTATTTGTGGCCTGGATTATCCCATGGCCTCGCTTAGTGATTATTCCATGATGATATCTGTGCATCTATTAATGTGGTAATTGCGAACATGTTAGAAATCATGTTAAGTATAAATGCTAGGCTTCACGCCGGAAATACTGAGACCCAAGTGGTCGTATATTGCTGTCTCATGTTGTGATTATTTGATGTCATATACTCAGTCCTATTATAGCATATAATTTCATATCTCAGTCTCAATATTGTTAATTACATGTATACTTATCATTGTTTCGGGCTGATGGAGGCATTTGTGAGCCATGTGAGTGAGACTGAAGAGTAATGATTGAATGAGGCCGAGAGCCTGTTATTGAGACAGTTATGAGAATGGACTGCACACTACAGCGCTATTTAAATCATGCCTTCGTTGGCTTGATATGGCGCGTGGGCCACTAGGGCCCCTCCAGGGTGTTTACACCCCTAGTGAGCAAAGTGATGAGGTATGGATCTTCCCTGGGCATGGATCTTGTCCGAAGTGAGGAGGGATGGATCTTCCCTGGGCATGGATCGTGTCCGAAGCTGATGTTATGAGAGGGATGGATCTTCCCTGGGCATGGACCTTGTCCGAAGCTGATGTTATGAGAGGGATGAATCTTTCCTAGATATGGAAATTGTCCGAGTGTTGTATTCCGGAGATGGATCTTCTCCGTGGGGGCTGGATTGGCCTTTTTCCTCAGTACATAGTGACTACAGTCACCGGTGTTTATGCATATTCCGGGATGGAACTTCCCTGGGCCTGAGAGCCATATATAGTACTGAGTGGACTTATGTGGGAGAGCTGTGAGCACTATGTGCATATCCATACTGGTTTCATACATATATTTTATGATGGCATGTAGATTATACTGGCATACTTGGCATATTTTCTCATCTTGATAAATTGTTAGCATGTCTAAATTCTGCATAATATTTATTGTAACATAACTGAGGTTTGTCCGTCACTACTTCTCAGCCCATAGTTTGGGTTTGTTACTTCTGAGTTGGTGTACTCACATTACCCCATGTACCTTGTGTGAAAATCCAGGTACATCGGGACCCGGTAGCGTATATTGAGCAGCGTTCAGCGTTTCTATTGGAGTTATCGAGGTAGCAGTTGGCGATCGCGACCTCATCTTCTCTTTCTTATTCTACCTGTTGTTCTTTATTTTGAGACAATGTTGTCCATTTCTCCTTTTCTTTGCTTTATGTTTGAGTAGCTCATGACTGAGTGACACCGGATCCGGGGTTAGAAGTTTAAATTTAGTTTTTCACACATTATTTTTAAATTTCAGATTCTTAATATTATCAATAAATTCGTTTAAAAATTATATTTTTACTGGAAATTGAATTTAACTTAGTTAAATAGGGAGGCTTGCCTGGTTCCACGACAGGCGCCATCACGACTCTGAAATTGGGTCGTGACAACTTGCTCCAGAGTTTATTATAAAAGATCCTTTGGAGACATTTAATGAAGAAAGGAGCAAAAGGTTTACAATATTTTAGTACTAGGTGCTAATTTTAACACTCTTCTTTTAATGAATATCATTAGGAAGAAAACTACTGTAAAAAATAGTAGGAAAGAGGAATATGAATTATCTCAACAATTAGATCTTCTTAATAAATAGAATATTCCTTTAGTCAAACCTAAGGTAATATACCAGTTAGGTACTTTTGAAAGGATAGTTTTTAAACAAGTAGTTAAAACTACGGAAGAAACGATCACTGTAGATAGTGATCATGCCACTTTTAGATTATTATCAGAAAGTGATTTAGCCCCTTATAGGGATACACATAGATTTATACATATTGTTTTAATTCAAGTTGCATTTAAGCCACTTACCTTAAGAGGCTTACCTGAAAGCTTTATAGCAGCTCTCAAAGATGGCAGGAACCAGAACTGGAAAACGTCTCTTATAGGGACTGTGCAAACCAGTTTAGCTTATGGTCCTGTTTATTTTAATGCTTATCCCAATTTGCAAATTTCTTTGAATGATGAGAACTCTCTAAATGATTTAATACTTAGCATTAAATTACATGGTTATGATTATTTACCTGGCACAGAAGTAATATGTATCTGCTATAGGATTTATTACAAGCCTTTATATACTTTGAATCCTATGTGCAAAATCATGGATTTTAAAAATGAAACCATTCTTATAGAAACTAATTTTGGAAGATCCAAAGTTACTACCAGGAGACCTATAAAATGGGATGAAATAGATTTTTCCAAAGAATGGGTCATAGAGGAAGCAGTGGCTCCTCAAAATACTGGTAGTACTGAGGTAACAGAAATAGAACAAACCTCAGATGGAACGGTTAAGATCAGGTTCAATGAGCCCGTTCAAACTGATAAGATCAATTTATCATCTAGATAGGAAAAAAAAATAGGTAATGATGACAAAGCAGTTAACTAATGAAAACAAACTCAATCCTTGAAATCAGTAAATCTAGAAATATCAGTCCTTAGATTCTCATATGAAAATACTGAGAGCTAACACAATGCAACAATGAGTACAACACACACAATCTGTTGCGGCGTGTAACCCGATCCCGCCGTACAAACACAATCTTCCCTTATTTCACCATATCAATATCGAGAATAATATATAAAACTCGTTGCGGCGCCTAACCCGACCCAACTATATAATCATAATCAATATCATAATCTTTCCTTATTTCACCATATCAATATAAAAATCACATATAAAATTCGTTGCGACGCATAACCCCATCCCACTATATCAATATCAAATTCTCCCTTATTGCACCATATCACAACCATTGCGGCATGCAATCCGATCTATAAACAAATTCAATAAATGTAATCAATCCACCAACTAAATTCACAAGAATCTCTACGATTAAAAAATATGAAAACAAAGCAATAAAAGAACCCTGTACCAATTCAAGAATGCTACAATTAATACAAAGCAACAAGATAAGCCAAATATATGACAGTTAAAGTGTACAAGTAAGACAATTAAGACAAATAGAAATTAATCATGGAATCATGAAAGAAACAAATATTTCAATACAAGAGTAAATAAATGATAAGTAACGAGTTACGACATAGAAAGGAATTAAAGCATGTAACAGTTAAGACATGAAATAATATAATTAATGAAATACGGGAAAACATGGAAAATAATTATTTTGACGGCATACATACACTCATCACCTCGCATATACGATGTTACACACATAATTGACATAACATATAGTTCAAGGGTTCCTAAGCCCCTCAAATCAAGGTTAGACCTAACACTTACCTCGCTCCACAAGAAAATTAAAGCTCAACCGGGGTCATTCCTCTAAAATTCATCTCCAAATCAATCGAATCTAACCAAAATCGACTTAATATCAACAAACAATGCTAGAGAAATCAATTACAATACATAAAGCTAAGATCTTTACACTTTTTCAAAAAATCAAAAAGTCAACCTTGGACCCGCTTGGTCAAAATTTGAGATTCGGACCAAATTCAATTGTCCACTCACCCCGATCCCGATTATGTCATTAGTTTTAAAATCCGACTTCAATTTGAGGTCTAAATTTCAGTTTTACAAAAACACTCAATCTACCCCAATCCGTAATTTTGTACCATGAAAGAGCATAAATTAAGGTTAGAAATCAATGGGTGTTGATGGAAATGGAAGGAAACAAGTTAAAGTATATTAACCTACAAAGTGGGGATGAAATTCTTCTTCAAAATCTCCTTTAGGCCGAGCTCTAATGTGAAGATAGTGAAAAATGAAAAAATTCCCGTCTTTAGAACATTTAAGTCATTGAGCGTCAGGCCTTCTTTGTGTTCACGAATGACTTGACGCAATCGCGAAGTGAAGCGGCCCAAGTGGAGTTCCTATTCGCGAGGGTTTTCACGTGTTCGATACGGTCTTTCTCCCCTATCCATCGCGTTCGCGATCCTGGGCTCACGTTTGCGTAGAACAAACCCCTGCTCCCCTCCCGGACCCTTTCTTATCGTGTTTACGTAGTGTTGGCCGTGTTTGTGAAGGTTGATGCCACTATTGCTTCGTGTTCACGTCCAGAGTATCACGTTTGCATAGCGGAAAGTCCATCCCAGCCTAGGTTACTCTTCGTGATCGCGAAAAAGGATGCACCAGACATCACAAAACTCAGAAACCAATAATTGCCTAAGCCAAAAAATCACTCCGTAGCCTATCTGAAACTCACTCGAGCCCCTCGGGGTCCAAACCAAACATGCACACAAGTGTAATAAAATCATACGAGCTTACTCGCGTGATCAAAACACCAAAATACACCTAGAACTACGAATCATATATCCAAATGAATGATATTTTCAAGAAACTCAAGAACATGCATATTTACAATCGGACATCTGAATCACGTCAAATCAACTCTGTTTTGCACCAAATTTTGCATACAAGTCGTAAATAGTGAAAGGAACCTATACCAAATTCCGGAACCAAAATCCAAACTGGGTAGCAATAAATTCAACCTACGGTCAAACTTAAGAATTCTTTTAGCCTTCATTTACTAAATTTCAACAAATTACGTTAAATCAAGTGAAGGACTTTAGAATTCGACTCCGGGCATACTCCCAAGTCCCAAATCACGATACATACCCATAGGGCCGTCAAAATACTGATCCGGGTCTGTTTACACTAAATGTTGACCGTAGACAACTCAAATGAGTTTTAATGCAAAATTTCACATATTCTTCAATTTTTCACATAAAACTTTTCAGGGAAAAGATACGGACAGTGCACACAAATCAAGAAAGTCTAAACTGAGCTATTCGAGGTATTGAAACACAGAAATGAAGGCAAAAAATAAAAGTAACCTATCGGGTCATCACATTCTCCACCTCTAAAATAAACGTTCGTCCTCGAATGGACATAGAAAGGTACCTGGACTGGTGAAAAGATGTGGATATCTACTCTGCATGTATGACTCGGACTCTCATGTGGCTTTCTCGACTCGGACCTACCAGGCTAGAATAGCCACCGGCTCCTCCTCATAAGTCAAATCCTTGTCCAATGGATCAAACTGAAATCTTACATATGGGACAGGTCATTGTGATACTTCCGCAGCTTAGACACATGGAACACCGGATGGACTACTGGTTAACTAGGTGGCAATGCGAGCTTGTAGGCCAACTCACCCAGTTTCCCTACGGCTCAACTTGCCCTTCTTTCCGAACCTCATCACACCATTCAGGGGTGAAACCTGGAGCAATACCTTATCTCCAACCATGAATGCAACATCACAAACTCTATGGCCGGCATAACTACTATGCGAAGTCGAACTTGAATAATCTTGACCTTTTTCAAGGCATCCTGAACCAAATCGGTACCCAAAAGCCGAGCCTCTCCTGGCTTGAACTATCCAACTAGAAAACGACACCGCTTCCCGTATAATGCATCATAGAGATCCATCTGAATGCTTGACTCGAAGCTTTTGTTGTGGCAAGCTCTGCAAGCAGCAAGAACTAATCCCAAGAAACCCCCAAAATCCATAACACTAACACGAAGTATATCCTCCAATATCTGAATGGTGCACTCGGACTGCCCGTTCTTCCGGGGTTAAATGATGTACTCAATCAACCCGTGTGCCTAACTCATGTTGTACACCCCTCTAGAAGTGCGAGGTAAATTACATATCTCGATTAGAAATGACGGACACAAGCACAGCTTGAAGACGGACGATCTCATGGATGTAGATCTCAGCTAACCGCTCTGAATAATAGGTAACTACCACTGGAATGCAATGTGCCGACTTGGTCAACTTGTCTACAATGAAGCAAACCACCAGGGCTTTGATGCTCGTACTTTACTTGCTGAAAATTCATACACCAAGCTACATATGGAACTATATCCCTCTTCATTATCCTCTACCAATAATGTTGCCGCAAGTCCTGATAGATCTTGGCAGCGTTCTGATGGATATAATACCAGGAACTGTGAGCCTCCTCAAGAATCAAATCACGAAGCCCATCCACATTGGACACAAAAAACCGACCCTGCATCTGCAAAACCCCATCATCTCCAACAGTAACTTTCTTGGCACCACTGTGTCGCAGCGTGTCCTTAAGGAGAATCAAATGGGGGTCGTCATACTAACGCTTTATTATACGCTCATACAAAGAAGACTGAGAGACCGTGCAAGCTAGAACCCGACTGGGCTCCGAAATATCTAACTGCACAAACTGATTTTCCAAAGGCTGAACATCTGATGCTTGCAACCTCTCACCAACTGGAATATACACTAGGCTACCCATACTCACCTCCTTTCTATTCAAGGCATCGACCACCATATTGGCCTTCCTGGGATAATACAAAAGGTGATATCATAGTCTTTCAACAGCTCCAACCACCTCATCTGCCTCAAGTTAAGATCCTTTTGATTGAATAATTACAGTATACTCCGATGATCTGTGAAAACCTCACACGACACGCCATAAAGATAATGCCTCCAAATCTTCAGCACATGAACAATGGCTTTCAACTCTAAGTCATGAACATGGTAATTATTCTCATAGACCTTTAACTGCCGCGACGCATATGTAATCACCCTGTCATCATACATCAGTACCGCACTGAGCCTAATACGAGATGCATCACAATACACCGTGTAGGATTCTGAACTTGTGGGAAATACCAACACTGGCACCTTAGTCAAAGTATCTTGAGCTTCTAAAATTTCAACTCACACTCATCCGACCACCTAAATGGAGCACCTTTCTGGGTCAATCTAGTCAATAGAACTGTTACGGATGAAAACCCCTCTACGAACCGGCGATAATATCCCGGCAAACCCAGGAAGCTCCAAATCTCTGTAGCTGAAGTAGGTCTAGGCCAGTTTTAAACTGCCTCAATCTTCTTAGGGTCCACTTTTATTCCCTCTGCCGATACAACATTCCCCAAAAAGGCGACCGAGTCTAACCAAAACTCACACTTTGAAAACTTAGCATATAACTGACTATCTCTCAAGTATAAAGTACAATCCGAAGATGCTGCTCATTCTCCTCTTGACTGCGGGAGTATATCAAGATATCATCAATGAATACGACCACAAAAGAATCCAAATAGGGCTTAAATACCCAGTTCATCAAATCCATGAATGTTGTTAGGGCATTTGTCAACCCAAGTGACATAACTAGGAACTCATAATGCCCATGCCGAGACCAAAAAGCCGTCTTAGGGACATCGAATGCCTTAATCTTGAACTAATGGTAGCCAGACCTTAAATCAATCTTCGAAAACACCTTGGCACCCTGTAGCTGATCAAATAAGCCATCAATCCTTGTTAACGGATACTTGTTCTTGATAGTGACTTTGTTCAACTGCCGATATTTTATACACATCCTCATCGACCCACCTTTCTTCTTCACGAACAACACGGGCGCACCCCATGGCGAGACACTAGGTCTAATGAATCCCTTATCAAGAAAATATTGCAACTGCTCTTTCAATTCCTTCAACTCCGACGGGGCCATATGGTATGGTGGAATAGAAATAGGCTGAGTTTCCAGACCCAAATCAATACATAAGTCAATATCTCTATCGGGTGGCTTCCCCGGTAGATTTGTAGGAAACACCTCTGGAAACTCACGCACAACAGGTACTGAATCCATGGAAGGAACCTCTGCACTCGAATCACGAACACAGGCCAAATAAGCTAGATATACCTTCTCAACCATACGCCGAGCCTTGACATAAGAATAACCCTGCTGGTAGAATGGCCAGGAGTCCCTCTCCACTCTAATCGAGGAAACCCTGGCATGGCTAAGGTCACCGTGTTTGTGTAACATACCAATTTAACATGATAAGGTGATATCGAATCCATATCCAAGATAACATCAAAGTCTATTATATCAAGAAGTAGGAGATCCACACTAGTCCCAAGACTTCCAGTAGTAATCACACATGAGCGATAGACACGATCTACAACAATAGAATCTCCCCAAGTGTGGATACATACACAGGAGCACCCAAAGAATCACGAGGCACAATTATATATGAAGCAAAATAGGATGACACAATGAATAAGTAGAGCCCGAATCAAATAGAACTGAAGCATATCTATGGAAAACTAGGACAATACTTGTGATAACAGCGTCAGATGACTCAGCCTCAGGTCTAGATAGGAAAGCATAAAATTGGGGCTAGGCCCCACCACTCAGGCCTACGTCTCTAGGACGGCCTTTAGCTAGCTAGCCTCCACCTCTAATGTCCTGACCTCTACCTCTGGCTGCATGGACCCTTCCTCTAGCTGGCTAAGCGAGCGATGAGCAACCGATGTTGGGGACATGGATTGAGAGCCCTGCAGTGGCATGCCACTCAACTATCTCGGACAAAACCTCCTGATGTGACTAGTACCTCCACACTCAAAACACCCATCCTGCTAATGTGGTTGCTGAAGCTGCAGCTGACCCGAACGGGTTGGATAACAACGGTGATAACTTTGAGTTACAGGCGCATTGATATGAGCTGATGGTGCACCGTAGGCTGGCTGCCCAAAATGAGATACATAAGGACCATGACTCCCTGAAGCACCATGAGATGCCTGAAGCGCTGACTGAAATGTCCTAGGAGGATGGCCTCGACCAAACGTACCCCTGTCTCTAGATGAGGCACCATTGAAACTACCAAAATGACGATACCTCTTATCAGACACCAGCCCCTTTTTCTAACCATGAACCATCTCGATCCGTACAACAATATCTATATCCCTATGGAAAGAAATATCATCTCCTGTCTCCTTGGCCATCGATAGCCTGATAGTGAAAGTGAGTCCATCAATGAATCTCCTCCCTCTCTCCCTCTTAGTATCAAGATAATGGAATGGCGAGCTAGGTCCACAAATCGAGTCTCGTACTAGGTAACAGTCATACTACCCTGCTGAAGACACTCAAACTGTCTGCGGTAATACTCTCTCAGTGTGACATGGATGAACTTTTCTAGAAATAACTGCGAAAACTAATCATAGGTAAGTGCAGGGGAACCAGCTGGTCTAGTCAACATATAATCTCTCTACCATATCTTGGTGGAACGAGTCATTTGAAACACTATAAATTTGACCCCATTGGTCTCAACTATACCCATGTTGCGCAACACCTCATCGCAACGATCCAAATTATCTTGTGGGTCCCCAGTAGGTGCACTACTGAAATTAATAGGGAAGAGCTTGTAAACTTATCCAACCTGATCAATGCCTCAGAAGACATAGCGGGCCTATTACCATCATGTACCGCAGCAACCGGCTGAACCACCCAAAATGGCTGGGCTGCTGGAGTCTGATAGGGAGCCTCCTGCTCCAGGGTGTGAGTAGCGGGAGTTTGTGCTCCTCCCCAGCCCGAGAGATGGCTGGTTCCATCGGGAATGCACCGGTCTGAGCCATACTCTCCATAAGGCCCACCAAACGGGCTAGAGCGTCCTGAAGCACTAACCCCTCCGAGACCTGAGCAAGTCCAACGGGTACGGTTTGAGCTGGGACCACCTCTTCAAGAAATACCTGAGGCTCCATTGCAGGTGTTGCTTCTCGAGCTCTAGGCTGAGCTCTGCCTCGGCCTCGGCCTCAACCTTTGCCCCTGGTAGTAGCTATCACAGGGGGCTCCAGCTTATGTCCGACTGTGGATGTTGTGTGTGTTCTCTCCATCCGCGAGAGAACAAGAATAGAATGGTTCAATCATCAATGATAGAATAAAATCGCACGATAGAGAAGGAAAGAAGTGAAATTTCTCCTAAACTCCATAGCCTCTGAAAGATAAGTAGAGACGTCTCCGTACCAATCCTCCAGACTCTACGAAGCTTGCTTGTGACTCGTTAGACCTAGGCAACCTAGTTCTCTGATACCAACTTGTCACGGTCGGGAATTTCCACCCTCGTGTCCGTTATGGTGCCTAACATTTCAATTGTTAGGCAAGCCATTGTTAGAAACAGTTTTTATCCATTTTAACAATTCAAATTAAATGATAACCAATAATCTGAATAAACTGAAATAAAGTGAGTAAACCAAAATAATAGCGATATCTAAATACAATCCCAGAACTGGTGTCACAAGTACATGAGCGACTAGATTACTACAAATAATAGTCTGAATGAAAGTATAACCGTCTAAAATGAAATAAAGATCTAGAGTAATGTAGAAGGGGAATTCAGGGCTGCGAATACCGTGCAGTTGTACCTCAAGTCTCTGTCAAGCACCGGATCCAAGAAATATATTGACCGCCGCTAGGACCGACTTCAAAATATTCACAAGAAGTGTAGGGTGTAGTGCGAGTACAACCGACCCCATGTACTCTATAAGTGCCGAGCCTAACCTCGACGAAGTAGTGACGAGGCTAAGGCGGGTTACTTATAATAACATGTAGGTAGTATTATAATAATAATAATAATAATAATAATAATAATAATAGGAAAGAAAAACAGGAATATGACGGCAAAATATTTAACTAATGAAAACAAACTTAATCCTCGAAATCAGTGAATCTTGAAATATCAGTCCTCGGAATCTCATATGAAAATGCTGAAAACTAACAAAGTGCAACAATGAGTAAAACACACACAATCCGTTGCGACACTCAATGTGATCCCACCATACAACCACAATCCTCCCTTATTTCACCATATCAATATCAAGAATAACATATAAAATTTATCGCGTCGCGCAACGTGATCCCACCATATAATCAGAATCAATATCATAATCCTCCCATATTTCACCATATCAATATAAAAATCACATATAAAATCCATTGCGATTCGTAACTCGATCCCACCATATCAATATTAAATCTTTCCTTATTCCACCATAGCACAATCATTGCGGCGTGTAACCCCATCCATAAATAAATTCAATAAATGTAATCAAACCAACAACTCAGTTCACAAGAATCTCTAAGACTAAAGAATATGAAAGTAAAGCAATAAAGGAACCCCGTACCAAATCAAGGAATGCTACAATTAGTACAAAGCAACAAGACAAGCCAAATATATGATAGTTAAAGTGTACAAGTAAGACGATTAAGGCAAGTAGCAATTAATCATGAAATCATGGAAGAAACAAACATTTCAATACAAGAGTAAATAAATGATAAGCAACAAGTTATGGCATATAAAACAATTAAATCATGTAACAGATAAGACATGGAATAATATAAGTAATGAAATACGGGAAAATATGGAAAACAATATTTTGACGGCGTATATACACTCATTACCTCTCATATACGTCGTTACACACGTAATTCACATAACATATAGTTCAAGGGTTCCTAATTACCTCAAATCAAGGTTATATCCAATATTTACCTCGTTCTGCAAGCAAATCAAAGCTTAACCAGGGCCTTTCCTGTAAAATTCTCCTCCAAACCAATCGAATCTAACCAAAATCGACTTAATATCAACAAACAATGCTAGAAAATCAATTACAATACACAAACCAAGTTCTTTACACCTTTTCCAAAAAGTCAACAAAAGTCAACCCCGGGCTCGCTTGGTCAAAACCCGAGTTTCGGATAAAAAAACCAATTACCTATTCACACCCGAGCCTGATTATGCCATTACTTTCGAAATCCGACCTCAAATTGAGGTCTAAATTTCAATTTTATGAACCCCCCCAAATATACCCAAATCCCTAATTTTCTACCATGAAAGAGCATAAATTAAGGTTAGAAATCAATGGGTGTGGATGAAAATGAAAGGAAACAAATTAAAGTATACTAACCTACGAAGTGGGGATGAAATTATTCTTCAAAATTGCCTCTTGGCCGAGCTCTAATGTGAAGATGGTGAAAAAAATCCCTATCATTGGAACATTTAAGTCATTGGGAGTCAGGCCTTCTTCGCGTTCGCGAAGGGCTTGCCACGATCTTGAAGTGCAGTGGCTCAAGTGGACTTCGCGTTCGCGAGGAGTTGCACGCGTTCACGATGGTTTGTGCCCCCTGGACATCGCGTTCGCGAGCTTGGGCTCGTGTTTGTGTAGAACAACCCCTGCTCCCCTCCCAGATCCCTTACTCATCGTGTTCGCGTATTGCTGGCCGCGTTCACAAAGGGTGATCCCACCATTGCTTTGCGTTCACGTCCAAAGCCTCGCGTTCGCATAGAGAAAAATACACCCCAACTGAGGTTACTCTTCACAATCAGGGGAGTAGCTTCACAATCACGAACAAGGATGCACCAGACATCAGCAAACTCAGAAACCAACAATTTCCTAATTCCGAAAATCGCTCAGTAGCCTATCCGAAACTCACCCGAGCCCCTCGGGATCCAAACCAAACATGCACACAAGTGTAATAACATCATACAAACTTTCTCGCGCGATCAAAAGACCAAATAACACCTAGAACTACGAATTGGACATCAAAATGAATGATATTTTAAAAAAAAAACTGAAGAACATGCAAATTTACAACTGGACGTCCGAATCACGTCAAATCAACTCCATTTTGCACCAAAATTTGCAGACAATCATAAATAATGAAATGAACCTATACCAAGTTTTGGAACCGAAATTCGAACCCAGTAACAATAAAGTCAACATACGGTCAAATTTAGAAATTCTTTTAGCCTTCAATTTACTAGTTTTGAACAGTTTATGTTAAATCGAGTTAGGGACTTCCGAATTCGATTCGGGCATACGCTCAAGTCCTAAATCATGATACGAACCCACCTGGACCGTCAAAACACTGATACGAGTCTGTTTATACAAAATGTTGACCGTAGCCAACTCAAATGAGTTTTAAGGCAAAATTTCACATTTCCTTCAATTTTCACATAAAAATTTTCTGGAAAAAGACACGGCCTGTTCTCGCAAAACGAGGAAGGCTAAGCGGAGGTACTCGAGGTATCGAAACACATAAATGAAGGCTAAAACTCAAAGTGACCTATCGTGTCATCACATTTTTACTCAAATAATATTTTTATGTTAAGAAATTCATTTAGAATGTATAAATATTAAATTTAAAACCTAATTATTAGCGTATGAAATTATCGTTCTAAAATTTAGAACAACTAAAATTGAAACCATGGCTTCGCTTCTGCTTAGTCCTAAGAGTATAGCCCTTCCCTGGCTTCAACCAATTCAGGAACATATTCTTGCCTGAGTGCAGTGAAATTTTTTGTATGTACCAAGACAAACGTGTTTTCTGATCATCATCATATATTAGTTTCTACGCAAATAGGCAACACATCTTCACATGTTGGTGCACTATATCCTCTCCCATTGACTGACAAAGTCACTACATGTTCAACAATCACAACTTTTCATCAGGATTATTAGGCTCCCTGCATATTTTGGAAGTACTTGAATGTTTGGTGAGTTTTCTCGTATTATAATAATCCTAGTGTCAGAAAGGCATTACTTCTTCAAGGTGCGTCAGAGAAGCCTAAAAGAAACTAATTTGACGTAATCACGATTTATTATATAATTACTTGGGATTTTTACACAAATAGTTGGCCTTATTAATTATTTACTTTTTCTAGTAATATACATAAATTATACACATGTAATACATAAATTATGCATATATTATACATTCACCGGCTATTTTTAGTTTAAGTGGTAGGGTAGGCGGCTATTTGAGTTAATTCTTCTAATTATTTCACCTGCTTGTCTGTCCAAGTAATTAAATCCGCTCAAACTATAGTTTTCCTTCAAAGTAACGTGATTACACTTGCTTAAGCTAATTGTACGGGTCAAATATTATCTCTAATATGATTAAGTCCTCTTAGCATTAAGGAGGCATTCACAGGCTGCCATGTGTCACCAATGTGACTCCAATGAAGGCCTGTCCAAGGTCGATTCTATAAACAATGAAGGTTGCGGTCGAAGAGTCAGTAAAGATCATGGTCGAGTTTGAACATCCTTGAGAGAGTTATAAACAACTAGTTCCAAGATAGGACACTAAAGAAAATATTCTAGTGGATATTCTTTGCACCTATACTATTAGGATTTATAGGAACATGTTCCCTATAAATAGAAAGAGACACAAAGATAGGATACATGAGATATTCATTTGTAAAAAAACACATTGACTTTATAAGAGAGAATCTGGTCCTAGTACAAGCATACAAAAAATAATCTTTTTACTAAGATTTTTGTCTAGCATTTCCACTGGATTCAAGAACAACCTAAGTGTTGAAAGGCTTATCAATCAATCATCATTATCAGAGAGAATATCCATACATCTCACCCCTTTTCGGGTGAATCACACATTTTTATTTACTCAAATACCATTTGCTGCTATTTTATTACTATTCAATGCCATATTCCATCTTTTCGGATCATTGAAACTGTTTTTATTGCTTACATTCATTTTCATCCAGACAAATATACAAGTTATTTGTCATAAAATCGATAGCTTTGCCTTTGGAATATTATTATTAGCTAGGATTGACTCTTCTTTATTTAAATCTAATTGGTTGAACCAAGATCTAGATTTTTTGGTCAAACAGTTTGGCGCCGTCTGTGGGGATTACTTAGCTAATTTTTCAATTTCCTTTAGATCTCCATCTAACGTGAGTCACTAACCTCACAAACCACAAGATCTTTCTCTTTCTTTGCACGTATAAAAACCTACATGGTAGGTAACCAAGGAAAGAGGAATAAAGTAACAGATGATTTCCCTAGCAACCTCATGAATTCTATCAACGAGAGTTGTGAAACATTAGGCGAGGACGTGGCGCCTACTACCTCCCCCAGGCGCGAGAGGTTGCCTCCCCCCTTGTAGCATAACAAAACCAAATGGAAAAGGGGCCTCCACTTCCACAGGATAAGAGACGCCACCGACCGTGAAAAATCTCCTCGAAGCATGGTTGACCGATACACTAGTAAGCATGCCCAACAAGCCCACTCCATGCACGACTACAGAAACCGCTAGAACCCGCATAGTGCAACGGGCAGATGAACAGGGCGACCAACCAGACCCTCCAATAACATGTATATATCACTAATAATGTAGGTGACAACATCCTCGCTGCTATTCTAAAGAGTATGGAAGAAATAGAGAACGAAAACTAAGCACTCAGAGATCAAATGAAAGAACACCAAGAACGAGTCGACAAAATACTGGGCGCCCCTAAGCTATTGCAGAAGAAGGAGGACGGTAGTTTTGTAGAGGATCCCTACAGTGAAGAAGCAACCCAGCATGCCATACCAAAAACCTTCAAAATGTTAGTGTATCTTAGGATATACGATAGGACGACTGACCCCGAAGATCACATGACTCACTATGTCACCACCGTGAAAGGCAACAACCTCACCAAGGAACAAGTGTCCTCTTTTTTGCTGAAGAAATTTGGAGAAACTCTTACGGGAGGGGAATTGACATGATACTCACAGCTGCCGGCCCGCTCCATAGAAACCTTCGAGGAAATGGATGATAAGTTCTCAATGGAACACGCCAGAGCCAAGAAAGATGAAACAAGAGTAAATGATATATTCGCCATCAAACAGTGCTTGGGAGAGGATTGAGGGACTTCCTCGCCCGATTCAACAGGGTAAGGATGACCCTACAAAATGTGTCCAAGGAGATGGCGGTCACGAATTTTCAAAACGGGTTGAGTAGAGACGGTTCGAGAGCGACTAGAAAACTGCTGAGCTTGTGGATGAAATATCCTCTAACCACTTGCGATGAAATCCATAATGCTTAATGTGTTGAAGTCCGAGTATATGTGGATGACCTCAATGGAACAACTCAACAGCTCATCTCAGTATAAGCCGAGTCCAATAAATAAATAAGAGAGAACATCAGGAGATCACCCGGTCTCACGACCCAACAGGGAACGACATCAACCATACGTCAGGGCCCCCACCCCACCTTCCTTCCGCTATAATAAAGACTTATCCAGGCCGAGGACGGGGACTCACTGGAACGATCGAGGTATTCCCCCATTATTATTTGCTCACAATTTTTGTGTGTCACCTACAGAAGTAGTCTCTTCCTTGGAGAAACTTGGAATGAAGGTGAAGTGATCGCCAATATAACACCCCAGAAAATTTCGAAGTGTTTTAAGACCATTAAGAAGATTGATGGGTGCTAACTATATTAATTTGGGTATGAACATGACTAATAATATGAAGGATATCAATTGATCATGATGGTTTATAGCCTAAGAATATCCCTAAGGCTAAGTCAAGTTGGAAACTATATGATGGTCTAATGTTTCAAATGTGCTTGCACAAGACCCAACTTTGGACGAAAATAACTCCCAATATATGATAATTTATGTGGGGTACGACCAATCAAATTAAAGGTTTATGAGTATAGTTTTTAATGTTTTAAGACATTTTTTATTTGGATATTCCTAGAAGAAGTTATGATCTTTTTACTAAAAGGTAGCACATCAGCCACGTCACTATACGAGCTGTGCGTAGCTACACTGCCTTGAGCGTAGCTGATTCCAGCAAGATTTCCAAAGGAAGGGAGATGAATAGGAAGTGAGCGTAACTATGCTGAAGGAGGGCGTAGCTATGCATTCCATCAAAATTATAAAAATGTCCATTTCGGGGAGGTGAATGAAATTTCATTTTTGAGCTAGGTCTTGATTCTAGAGAGAAGGAGGAGCACATACCTCATCAATACACTTAAAGGTAAGTGTTTAAGATGCATTTGTGGCTAAATAACACCATTTGATGTTAGTTTTAACTTTATTCATGGATCAAAATCTCTAGAAATGTATTGAATTTTCAAGGACACAAAAAAGAGGAAAAGTGAGATTCTTCTACCAAGAAGTAATCCCTTTACTTGAGCTTTACTTATATGATATATTTAAGTATGAGTAGTATGTTTCAGTTTTATTTGAAGTTGTAACGGAATATTGTATGAACCCTAAGGGTGGGCCTTGAAAATGATATTTGGGCAAAGAAGAAGATGAATAGTGATGAATTGATATAAATGGATATGTCTTGAGTTTCTAATGATTCTTGTAGACTTGATAACTTAATTGATGAACGAATTGAATAGAGAATCACCATTTGGATAAGATACGACACTGGTTTTTGAAATGGATGTTCTTGAACCTAGTATTTTGTTGGAGAAGAAAATGAATAGTGACTTGATGATGTTGGGTAATTAACGCAGTATCATTAATCACTCCAAATGAGTATTAAATGATAAGAATGAAATTGAATAGGCTAATAGGTGAACCTATTGGATAATTTGGGAAGGTTGAAGGCTTGTTTCCTGATTGTAAAGTCTAAATAGATATTTATAAATCTTTTCGTATTGTTTTGATGTAGTTGGTATATCTAATGGTAGATATTCAATTATGAGCGATATTTAGGCATTTTAATCAATTAGAGCATTGTAGTATTTTTAGAGCTTGAAGGTTGAGGTAAGTTGATTATGACTTACTCTTCTTGAGGGATTCTCCCTAAAGGCATGATTTGTAATACATGATATTACTTATAAATATGCATCCGTACTTGTGGGGACAAGCGGGAAGGATGTCACCCTGTATTTCTAAGTTTGTTGATTTTGAAGTGTTATATGATGATAAAAATCTTATTTTTAAAAAAAACTTATTTGCAAGATGGCACTTAAAGAAAAATGTTATAAGTTTTATTAAAACATATTTGTCGATAAGAGTATAAAATGCATGAGTGCTAAAGATATGTTTTCATGAGAAAAGGTTTGTCTTTTGAAATGTCAACAAAGGAAGCACTTGTTGTACCTTTAGATTGATGTTAATTGGTAAAGGCTTTAACATGAAAAATATTATTCATTTGATTTTTTTCAAATGGTTTGGATTGGCTATGAAAATCAAGATTTGATAAAAATGAATCCTTTGAGGAAATTATGCTATGAATATATTTTTGATAATCAAATATTTTGGGAGTTGCTAATGGAGACGACCGAGATTGGTTCGAATATTAAGTTCGTTACCATGAAACTACACGTGTCGGTGTAGAGACGCATTCCAAGGATAATCCAATATTTGTAGGATGAAGTCCCACATTGAAAGGGCAAATGATCATTACTTAAAGTAATGAGGTTAAGTTGACTCGTACGCCATTACGAAATCCGTTAAGACAAGTAGGGTTAAATATTTGTTGCTAGGATGATCACCTAGTGGTTGTTTATTATATCGTTGTCGGTATAGTACTCCCGGTAAAAGATAAAGAAGACTTTCTTATTTTTAGGCCTAAGGAGCCGAAAGTGATTTTAATGACTTAATAAAATTGAAATGATTTTGTATAATTTTTATTCAAATTTGGATTGATATAAATGTTCTAGAATCTATATCATAGTTTATACTTCACTTGTCTTTTCATTTGAAATGATAAAGAGTATGATTTATATAATTGTTCATCACTTTATATCAAATATTGATTGCATAGTTTTTGTAAAATCATGTCCCAGGAACTTGAGTTAGATAGAGTCTATGACACTTATTGAGTACCGTTGTGGTATACTCATCCCTTAGGGTCCCCCTCCAGGGCCCCACTTGCTTTACATGTTTCGGGATGAGGTATGATATGTGGCATGCGGGCATGACTAGGATGAATCTCTTCCCGAGGTATATGGTGAGGCACCAAACCTATTTCGTGGTAGCTATCATGTTATTTTCTTAATTTATGTTAGTCAGGCATTAGCCCAAGTGTTTAGTTATATCCTTTGGTATAGTGGCTCCATGGATAGTCATGAAAAGTTGTAATAATGGGGTTGTACACTACATACATGAAAATATATTTATTTTACTTAGTCTCATTGTTATTATTATGAAAGACTTCATCTATGATTCTGAATTAAGAAACTTTTCATCGTTTAACTTGAAAATATATATGTTTTTCAAACACCTTCCACAATTAAATTAGTTTTCATGCATATGGTTTGGGTGCATCATATGGGTTGGTTTGATCGGTACGGATAGTGTGTCGGGTGCCGGTCACGTGGATTTGCGTCATGACAGGCAAAGATGAGGTCCGATCTGAGCACTAGAAAATCAGACGCCCTCTACGAGTTCCACCAGGAGCGCGGACACAAAATAGAAGATTGCATTGTCCTCAGGAAAGAGGTTGTAAACATGTTGTGGCAGGGACACCTCAAAGAGATGCTGAGCGATAACGGAAGAAACAACTTCGCTATAGGACGTGAACATCAAAAGCCCCCCGAAGCCACTGTCACCATCTCGTACTATCAACATGATCATCAGAGGCAATGATGACGCCTCCATCAACAACGTTAAATTCACTACCACTCACAAGCTCAAACGATCTAGCATATGCGAATGGTATGACGGACTCAAAGAAAGTATCATCTTCGACGAGTCAGATACTGACGGTTTGACTTTCCCTCACAATGATCCTCTCGTCATTACTTTGCACATTTTAGATATTGATGTCAAACGTATCATGGCAGACGATGGAAGTGGAGCATGCATTATCCATCCCCGAGTCTTCACCCGGATGAGACTCAAGGACAAGATAGTGCCACGCTGCACCACACCAACCGATTTTAATAATGCAGTTGAACGAACATCGGGAGAATTTACCCTCCTCGTCTTGTCCGGCGGCATAACGCTGGAGACGACCTTCCACATCATGGACCATGCCACCGCATACAATGCCATTGTAGGACGATCATGAATACATCTCATGAGAGACGTCCCCTCCATATTATACCAATTAATCACATTCCCAACACCTTGGGGATATTCAGCATAAGGGGAGAGCAGTGCACGTCCCAGGAATGTTACCACGTCGCCTTAGACAACACAACAACCCAACAGAAAAAAGACAAGGAAAATGAGGCATAGCAATCAACAAGGTCAAGGCCGACACAAGAAGAGACCAAGGAGGTCATCATGGATCCCTAAATGGTTGAATCCGAAGACTCGACTACATAGGACCTCGAACCCGTTCAATTAGATCTCAAAGACTGCAGCAAAAAGGCCTACATCGGCTGCAAACTCCAAGAACTAGGTAAATTTAGTTGATTCTTAATAACTATCAATATTTGTTTGCCTTCAGCCATGCAGATATGCCGAGAATCCTCAAGGAGATCGCCACACATAAATTTCGATCCATTCTACCCCCAGTAAGGTAGGTCAGACGTAAGCTCAATCCCGCCATCAACAATGCCTTCCACGAGGAGGTGGAGAAACTATTTGTAAATAGCTCCATTAGGGAGCCGAAATACCCTAAATTGATAGCCAACGTAGTGACGGTCAAAAAGAAAAATAGGAAATGGAGGATATGTGTAAACTTCACTTATTTGAACAAAGCATGCCCAGAGGATTCGTTCCCATTACCACACAACGACCAACTCCTCGACGCATTGCCAGGGCATGAGTTGTTGAGTTTTTTGGATGCGTACTTAGGCTATAACCAGATACTTATGGAAGAAGAGGACCGGGAGAAAACCACGTTCATCACCCACCGAGGAACATATTGTTATAGGGTCATTCCATTTGGGCGGAATAACGCAGGGGCTACATAATAAAGTTGGTCAAGAAAATGTTCAAAGATCTGCTCAGCAAAACCATGCAGGTTTATATCGACGACAAGCTGGTCATATCCATAAAGGCAGAGAACCATATCGACCATTTGAAAGAAGCTTTCGACATACTAAGATGGTACAGAATGAAACTAACCTCGAAGAAATGCGTGTTTGGCGTAGCCTATGGAAAGTTCTTGCGCTTCTTACTATCACAACAGGGTATTGAGGTCAAGCTAGACCAAATCAAAGATATCGAAAGGATACCGGAGCTCCTGACTACGAAGAAGCAAGTCCAAAGGTTGACTGGTCGAATCGTCATCTTATCAAGATTCATCTCGCGGTCGTCTGAAAAATGTCATACAAGATCTGCGAGAACTGAAGGTGTATCTATCATCACCACCTCTGCTCTCAAAGCCCGAACTCGGGGAACATCTCCTCATCTACCTAGCCGTCTCTGAAGTAGCAATAAGTGCAGTCATGATTGGAGAAAGAAAAGGTACGCAATCTCCCATTTATTACATTAGCAAAACACTCGTTGACGCCTATATAAGGTACCCACCTCGAGAAGCTGGCCCTGACACTAGTCATAGCTTCACGAAAGCTTAGACCCTATTTCCAGTGCCACCCTGTCTCAGTCGTTAACACCTTTCCCCTAAGAGGAATATTGTATAAAGACAAGCTATCAAGAAGGCTATCCAAGTTGCCCATCGAGCTAAGCGAGCATGATATCACATATCAGTCGCGAACGACGATAAAGTCGAAAGTGCTCGCCTACTTCGTCGCAGACTTCAGTGCAAAGATAATGCCCAAAGTCGAGAAGGAAGCCGTCCAAGCTTCTCTCCAAACAAGATACCTCTGGGTCCTACACACCGACGGTGCATCCAACGTTTCCGAATACGAACTGGGACTCGTACTCAAGGTCCCTACCAGTGAAGTAATTCGCTAGTGTATAAGATGCCCAAATATGACTAACAATGAGGCTGAGTATGAGGCCATAATTGCAGGATTGAGGCTAGCACTCAAGTATGGGGTGAAGCTGTTGATTACCAACTCGTAGTCAACCAAGTCACATGGACTTTCCATATCAAAGAAAAAAGGTTGCAAAAATATCAGACTGAGATCTGTAAGCCACTGCCCGAGTACGAAGAATGCTAGCTAGACCAAATCCCACGTGCGCAGAATGTTGAAGCAGTCGGCCACGCCAAATTGGCCACATCCACCAAAAGCATCACGGCCGGAGATAAAAGTGTAGTCCACCTCCTCAACTCATCGCTAGACCAAATTGAGGTAATATATGTAAGATTAAATTGGGATTGACGCAATTGTATTATCACCTATTTGCAGGACGACGCGCTCCCAAATGACAAAAAGGAAGCCAAGAAACTAAGAATGCAAGCGGCCAAATAGAATCTCCTCCATAACAACTTGTACAAGAGGACATATGGAGGCCCTCTAGTGAAATGTTTGGGCCCAAACCCAGCGCATCCTCGAAGAAGTCCATGAAGGCCATTGTGGTGCTCACTTTGGCAATCGAGCACTCGTCAGGTGTCTCATACGGGCAGGATACTATTGGCCCACCATGAAAAATAACGCCTCAGAAATCGTAAAGAAATGCGAACAATGTCAGAAATATGCCCCAATAATTCACCAAGCAGGCGAACATATTCACTCAGTCACCTCTTCGTGGTCGTTCATCAAGTGGGGAATGGACATCGTGGGCCCCCTCCAAGCAGGGCGAGGCAATGTACGATTTCTTTTAGTTTTAACTAACTATTTCTCTAAATGGGTGGAATGAGGAGTGTTCGCGCAAATACGCGAACAAGAGGTAATCACCTTTTTATGGAGAAACATCATCTGTCGATTTGGCCTACCCAAGGAGAACCACTGCAACACCGAACCCCAGTTCAAGGAAAAGAAAACCGTCGAATTCTTCGAGAAATGGCATATTAGGAGGATACTTTCAATACCGTATCACCTAGCGGCTAACGGACAAGCATAATCATCCAACAAGTCCATATTAACCTTCATGAAAAAACTCGAAGACGCCAAGGGACTGTGGCCGGAGATGCTCCCAAAAGTATTATGGGTATATAGAACTACCCTCGAAGACGAGCATATGAGAGAAACCCTACTCTTTGGTCTATGGGACGAGTAATTCATACCAGCGGAATTCGGAGAACCCAACCTAAGGTACTCCCACGAAAGCGGTACTATTAATGATGAGATTAGAAGACAAAAACTTGATGAAATCAACAAATGAAGATATATGGCGTACATAAAGACGGTCGCGCAAAAGCAGCAAGCAGAACGTTATTACAACAAGAAATCAAAGGTCCAGACGCTCAAAGTCGGGGACTACGTACTCAAAGCAAAAAGTCAAGCGAGCAAAGACCCACGAGAAGGTAAACTGGGAACAAACTGGGACTCTGTACAAAATTACAGCCAAAACAAACAAGGGCTCGTTCCAGTTAGAGACAATGGAAGGAAAGAAATTACCGAATAATTGGAACATCAGACACTCAACTTCTAAAAGGAATAAGTGTCACCAAGTCGTACCTTTGTTTCCTCATGAGTTTTGTCTCATTAGTGTTTTCTCAACAAGGTTTTTAGCGAGGCGGCAAAGGGGACACTTCGAGTCGAAGTATGCTAGGAGGACTATTTTTCTCTTTCATTGCTCGACTCCTCAATACTCTCCAAGTCAAGAAATGAAGAGACTAGATAGACTGGGACTGGTACTGGTACTAGTACTAGAATGTCAACCAACGCCCAAAATTTGTAACTTTCTCCAATCATGTAATCAGAGAAACAACGTCAAAGTAATAAGAAATTTACGTTTATCAGAAACACCTATCGACCCTCGGCCGTGACTAACAAAAGGTAAGTTTGAACTCGCTCGAACAACACCTATCGTCCCTCGGCCGTGATTAACAAAAGGTTAAGTTTGACCCCGCTCGAACAACACCAATCTGATCTCGACCGCGATTTAAAGAGGTTATAATTTGACCAAGTTTTAATGACACCTATCGGCCCTCGGCCTCACCCTAACGAAGGTTAGAATTCGACTAAGTTCGAACACCACCTACCGGCCCTCGGTCGTTATTTAAAAAGGTTAGAATTCAACCAAGTTCAAACAACACCTACCGACCCTCGTCCCCGATTTAAAGAGGTTAAAATTCGACCAAGTTTGAATGACACCTATCGGTCCTCGACCACATTTCAATAGAAGGTTAACCAAACAAGAAGCTAAGTCGGACCAAGAACCTATCCAATCGGTCTGTATACATACTCGACCTATACGGGAGTTCGGCCCATATCTATTCAACCCAAAGACTTTGATATTGATAAGAAAGACAACAAAAGTATGAAGGATCAAAACACGCAAAGTACAGAAACAAACCACGGCAAATAAGAAAGGTGCAAATGAAAGCAAAACCAACTTTGATATTCATAAAAAAAAGGTTCCTTACAAAGGCTCTTGAAGATGCCAGCAAAAATACACAAAAAAGATAGAAACAAACTACTGCTGGCCATCGCCATCATGACCCATGACATCCTTACCGCCCTGATCTTTAACGTCCTCTCCCTCCTTGCCCGGAGGGTATATAGAATCATACTAGGTCTCATCCTTAAGGCGATATATAGCATCCTCATTGTCCTCATCTTCTTCACCAAGACAAGGTGAAATTGGGTCATAGCCACAAGAAACTCGAGCCTCGTGAACCTTGACCCGAGAATCCTCAAAGTCCGCTGCAGGAATGGAACCCGCCACATGAAACTCACGAATCACATCCAACCGAGCCTTCGCATGAATCCACTCTTCATACAGCTCACAAGGAACGTTGGGGAAGCCAAAAGTCGTAGATAACGAAGGTCGTGCAAGTAGTTTGGCCTTCTCGGTATCCAAAGTGGAAACTTGATCATAAAGATCGAAGGTCTCTTTATCCAACTCCCTAATCCAATAATCAAGCCGTTCTCTTTGAGCCTCCTCGTCGACAAGTCATTTTCTCTCTCAGAACGAAGGGTTGGGTTAGCCACTTGAAGGAACTCTACCCTCTTTTAAGCCTCTGACCGAGAAGACTCCACTTTATCAAGCTCCTCCTATTTCTCGGCGACCTCGCCACTACGAGCATCCGCCTTGAACTGGTACTCTTCTAGTTGGCCTCGCAACAGGACCACTTGGGCTTGAAGATCACTGCATTGGGTATTTATGCCCCTACTAAGCTCAAGCTCCTCTTCTTTGCTACTCAACCTCCCTTTAAGGACAGTGCATTTCTCCACGACCCCCATCATCTCCTCGTCCCTCTTCTTTAAGTCCTCCCTCAGGATCCGCACGTCGTTGCCTTTGCGAAGACGACACTGGAGCTCCTTGTACTTATCAAGGCACGTTGTATACTTGTCCTTCAGCTTCATGTAAATGTCTTTACGCCTCTTCTCCCGACGAGCACTCTCAATCTCTAGAATAACTATCTACAAAAAAAAGAAAATGAATTAAATCTTACGAAAGAAATCGAAGCATAAGTAAAAGAATAGGCGACAGTCGTACTTACCTGGTGAGCAAGACCATCAACGTTATTCGACAGAGTAGTGTCGTTTATCATCTCGATTGTCCTACCCTCAATCTCAGAATAAAATAGAACCGATGGTGGGGACTATTTCCTCGATGTTTACAAGAAAATTACGATCCATTAGGATTGCAATAATTCTAGAGCATCTTTCTAACCTCACCTTGAGTTGAGTGAGAACCTCGTCGATCATCCTGAACTCGTGTAGGTCCATATCGGAGTCAGATCCAATGTCCTCCTTAGTAACGACTTTCTCTTTGTGATTATCCGCAGAGGGGACATCCACTGCGACCCTAGAAGAGGAGGCCTCCTCTTGACTCAGAAGTGCGAGGCCGTCTGCATACATCCTTCCCTCGTCTGTTTCCCCCCAGGACGTATTGATGCACTCGTGTTCATATCCTCCAAGTGCGGGACCTAGGAACCTGCCTCGGTGCTCTCTCCAACATGCATTGTGGCCATCTCTCGAAGAACAAAGTCACATTCTTCCAATCCAACGACTACCAGCCTTTATTACGAGGCATTAGACTACCGTCATCAGGAGAGATATCATCATCCACATCAATCACTGAAAGGAGTTGAGGAGCAGAAGCAGAGGACAAAATAGAGGCAGGTTCCTGGACTACATAGCGGCGTAAGAAAGGGTCGTCACAGAAGCGACAATAATCACAATATGGGCAAAAACTGAACTGGCATCAGCCTTCCTCCGAAAGGATGGCACCGGTGCCCGGCTCATTCAAGAAGACCCCCTGCTTGAGAAAGAAACAAATGTCGAAGTCAGCAAAACGAGTCAGTATACAACAAAAAATGGAACGACCACGGGCAAATAAGGATAGTTACTAGTCGAAGGAAGAGTCGGTCTGAACTTCTTGATGAAGATGGCAAGTTACGGATCCCTACGACGTGAGGGGGGGATGATTTGCTCGACCCAGTCTGAAATTCGCGTGACTAGAATGGGAGGCTGATTGTTGGCTACAAAGAAAGAAAAAATCCTTCAACTAACACAAAGTAAGTAAAAGAACGCGAACAAAAAAGAAACGAGCACCTTACGTGTGTAATTCTAAGCCTATGGAAAGCCATCAGCATTAGCCACCACGTCCTCGGCCCTAGCATAGAAAAAATTGAGCCAGAATTGGAAACTGGGCCTTATCATCTGTCTTCGCCAACAAACACTTACCTCCACGATTGCGAAGATTCAGCGTCGCCCCTTCTAGAAGCTATGTGCGAAGAAGTGAACCAAATGTTGCAGTGTCAGCTCGACCCCGGCCAGCTAAGCAAATTTGGTCAGCATTCTTATAATTTTTTAGATGTACGACACAAGATGAGCAGGGTAGGCGCCTTAGTGCGGACAAAATTCCTCCACCAACGGAAGAAGAGGGAACGAATAATTGATGAGGAAAGTATAAGCATATAAAGCACAGTATCCGGGGCGATGAACCTGTACCGTGTCCTCACCAGCTGGGGTCAGTTCAACATGGTTCGGAAGGCCGAATTAGTCCTTGAGTTCTGCCAATTCCCTAGGCGTCATTGTCGATTGAAAGACTCCAAGGGCAGTGTCAGGTAATTTGGTGAGGTCGGACCTAGCCTCGGGATTGCGGGGGATTATTTCCTCCATTGACGGGAATGCGCTGTTGACGGAAGCACCCTCATCATGGGGGAGAAACACAACAACTAAAGGAATACAACTCCCCTCACCAGCGTTTGATGGTAAGTCAGACATGGTGCAAAGTAGTAAAGAGGAATAACGAGCGGGGGAGAATGAAGACGGAGTAAGGAAAGAGAGTGAGGAAGGAAGTTCAGAGAAGAAAAGGGAAAGAAGGATGATACTCTGAAAAGTTAGGAGAAGCAAACTTCAAACTCAATAATCTTGATGCTTCCATGTGCCACCAATGTGATTCCAATGAAGGCCTCCCCAAGGTCGAAGTGGTTCTAGAAACAATGAAGGTTGCGGTCGAAGAGTCAGCAAAGATCAAGGTCTAGGTCGAACATCCTTGATAGAGTTGTAAACGGCTAGTTCCAAGATAGGACACTAAAGAGAATATTCAAGTGGATATTCTCTGCACATGTACTATTAGTTTTCTAGGAAAATGTTCCCTATAAATAGAAAAAGACACAGTGATAGGAGATTTGAGATATTCACTTGTAAAAAAATACATTGACTTTATAAGAGAGAATCTGGTCCTATTACAAGCATACAAAAATAACCTTTTTACGAAGATTTTTGTCTAGCATTTCCACTGGATCCAAGAACAACCTAAATGTTCAAAGGCTTATCAATCATTCGTCATTATCAGAGAGAATATCCACAGATCTCACCCATTTTCGGGTGACTCAAACATCTCTATTTACTTAAATGCCATTTATTGCTATTATTATTATTTAATGCCATATTCCTCTTTTTGGATCATTGAACGCTATTATTATTGCTTACCTTCATTGCTATCCAGATAAATATACAAGTTATTTGTCATAAAACATATAGTTTTGGCTTTGGGATATTATTATTAGCTAGGATTGGCTTTTCTTTATTTAAATCTAATTGGTATAAACCAAGATCTATATTTTTGGCAAACACTAATGTTGGAAGAATATGTTAGCTGATTAATTGCACACCCATCTGCAGGTGCTACAGCACAAAGAGCACAACTGAACAAGCAAGTCTGCCTTTCGCTCTAACTATGGTTTACCTCACCTTTTATTAGAAAAGATTCTCTGTAAGTGTTACTAAGCTAAAGGAAGATGGTATTAAAGGCCAATCCAAGACTTGAACTTGATGAACTTAACTTTTAAATTATTTAGCACAAAACGTTTGGACTCAAAGAATAATATTATTAAATTTTGTATTTTGTCTTTTCACATATACATCCAATGTTTGTGTGGAAACGATTGAATTCAGTACCGTAGCTACTAAGCCAAATGGATGGCAACTTCCTCCGGACAGTCGTACATTAGACGGATTTGCCATGCTAAGTTGGCAGATTCCCGTGGATTTTCTACTCTGACAAAGCATATTGTTTCCAAGGAAAATCATAAGCACAATCATACAAACATATGACATGACGACTTCGAGGATCACATGTCCGGAAAGGATTGAAAGGTAACGTATTATTTCATCATCCAAAGTCCAAATAAGATGCAATTTAACCTAACAATGTAAAGAACCAGGTTAATCAACAACATGGAAGGGGAAAATAATTAAGAATTAGTAACATTTATTCAGAATACTTGCAATGCAAATACAGTGAGGCCCATGATGCAGTCGTAGAGGTTAAGCTTGATGCTCAGGTTATCCCCAAGAGTGCGAGTTTTAAGTATCTCGGGTGCACTATCCAGGGTAACGGGGAGATTGACGAAGATGTCACATATCGCATCGGAGCGGGAGTGGATGCTCGCTTCCCGTGTTCTATGTGATAAGAATGTGCCGTTAAGACTTAAGGGTAAGTTTTATCGAGTGGTGGTTCGAACTGCTATGCCGTACGGGGCTGAGTGTTGGGCAGTCAAGAACTCCCACGTGCAGAAAATGAGAGTAGCAGAGATAAGGATGTTGAGATGGACATGTGGATGTACCAGGCGAGATAGAATTAGGAATGAAGCTATCAGGGACAGAGTGGGAGTAGCCTCCGTGGAGGACAAGAGGCGGGGGTCGCAGCTGAGATGGTTCGGACATGTTAGGAGAAGAAGCATTGATGCCCTTGTTAGAAGGTGTGAGAGGTTGGCCATGGAGAGTTTGAGGAGGGGTCGAGGTACGCCTACGAAGTACTAGGGAGAAGTGATTAGGCAGGACACGGTGCTGCTTCAGCTCACTGAGGACATCACATTTGATAGGAGGGTGTGGAGGTCGATGATTAAGGTAGAAGGTTAGTAGGTAGTTTATAGTGTTCACCGATAGGCTTAATAGCATGCATTTCCTTTCATATTCTTTGATTTTTATTACGATATGTAATTTTGTTCGCCTCAGGTATTGTATTCCGTATTGCTATTATTGGATACTGTTTTCCTTCCTACTTCATTCTTCTTCTTGCCTTTCCTGAGCCGAGGGTCTATTGGAAATAACTTCTCTACCTGCATTAGGTAGGGGTAAGGTCTGCGTACAGACTACCCTTCCCAGACCCCACATGTTGAAATCAAACTGAATTTGTTGTTGTTGTAGTAGATTAACGATGATAATCCAAATAAAAAGAAAAGTAAGTTTGTTATGACCGCTTATCAACGTAGAAGTTCTTGAATAACCTGTCCTGAAACATGATCAAGTCTCCTAAGGGCTAAGAATGATAAATGATATTCCATTTTTATTTACTATTTTCCAAGTTTTCTTTGCCCAGATAGACATGAAAAGCTGTAACCCAAAGCATTTTCTACTCTATAGGCTTTTTACAGGAAGCAATCAAATCATCAAAAGCTTCACCTACTCTTCAAATGAGGGACAAAATCGACTCACCTTTAACCAATGTACTTTCGGAAAGAGTGGAAACAAAGCAATCCTTCGTGAAAGTCTCAGCTCGAAAATGACCCCTATTCCAGATATATTAATGAAAGGTAACGTTGGCTTGTTACACATAGCATAGTCCTCTTCATACATTCTTGAGACATTCACTTCTTAGATAGTATATTAGTATTCATCACCTACGCTGTCATGCTTGAAGAATGCACAGAGAAGTATATGATAGCATACTCGAGTTCCAATTGAAAACAGACACAAGAAATATTAGTGGCCAGAGCATAACTCTTGTTGACACTTCAAAGGACTTGAAATAGCTCGAAGAACCTATTTGCAAACAAGTAACCAACCCCTATATGATAGGCAAGTTAAGCAAGGATATCTCTTTCTTCCTTTTAACCTAAGAAATTGGCGGTTGATCTAGCGATCACAGAAACTATCTGTGACCTCCTACACGTATGCGAGACGATTTGTCAGTCTTTTCAAAAGAAAAAACCGACCACATCAAAAGTTCACGCAATGTCTTCAAAAGATTAAGAAAACATCAATTAAAAATGAAATGTACATTCGGTATTTGGGCGGAGGCCTCATCATTGGCAATAGCATAAATGTTATTGACCTGACCCCTATTACATTACTTAAACCTATTACATTACATTACATTACTTAAATACTCTTTTCTTCAAGATACCAAACGAGCAACCAAAAACAATTGTCCGTATTGTATTTTAGATAGAGTCATCTATAGAACTAAGAATCTTACGTTCACTTAAAAAGGTATTGCAGTACCATGCTCTTCTGTGCTCGTAGGTTGACTCACCTATGCATCCCGACTAAAAACTCACAAACGTGCACTTCCCTTACGCATCCAAGATGTGAATTGGTTATACAGAAAGTTTAAGAAAGGTTACTCTTACGTGCCTTCCTGCTTCAAACCTTCTTGCGTCAAACCCTTTTGGTATGTATTGCCCATAGTTATAGATGAGATCCACCAAACAAGAAACTAAATTCTGTTCAATTCTGCATTGTTGAGTCGTCAAACTTATCCACCAAGGGATTCGTGCAATTTTTACGGATTGCGTTGGAGGAAATCTACCAAAGGCAAGCAGATAGATAGACTCCTTTCCCGCTGCTAGGGAGAGCAAGAAAGAAAATCAAATGATTGTTTTTTAATCAGCGTCCTCTTTTGGGTATGCAAGTACTAAAAGTCCTCTCACTATCACTACCAACCAGCAGACAGACACATCATCTGTCTTCTTCCTTCCAGCAGCCTTATGAACCCTCATTGGTACCAGTTGTGAGGCCAGAAGGCCTCCAAAATACTTCTCAAGACAGCAAAGGCCACAACAAAGTGGATCTACAGTTCTTTACAGAGAGCTGCTGTAGCAGCATGCAGCATACAGCACACAGAGGGGCCATAATTGACGGCATCAAGAGCCCTTTTTTCTTTTGATAAGGGATTGCCAACACCAACTTGCGCACCTCGACTAATTCACTCAATGAATGACCTTCAACCAGCACGTGTCGATAATCCTATTCACCAAGACTTAGATCGAAAAAACTCGCCCAGCAGTCAGCAAAACCCTGTCACCTTGACTTAGAGGAATCGAGAAAAATCGCCCAGCATATGCTCACCTATGCTCAGATTTGAAGTTTATTCCTCTCTATTTGCATTTCTTTTCCTAGTTGCAGCTCGATTACTTAAATCACCAATTCTCCCTCGATAACTTCTATTTGATGTTGAGCCAAATACGTAAGCCATGTATTTGGGAGATCCCCCGTGATCCACTTCAGCTTAACCGACCGTAGGTCTTTGCTGAGAGCAGTCCCAAATTACAGTTTACATACAATTGAATTCAAGGAATAGCATTTGAAGAGCAAAACGTAATGAGGTTTTTAAGATTTCTAGCGCAGGATCTGGCTATTCTAAATTTAAAAATAGATGCCTTACGAAGATCCACAACCATTGCATGCACCTAGATTAAGCTTATTAAAAGCCAGCAAACATCTTTCTCTTCACAAGGACGCTCCCCGGCATGATATTGATACAACCAACACCATAAATCCATTAGTAGCCTTCACCAGTAATGTCCACCAATGCTACATCAACTAACAATAATGGCAACTTATTACTGATGATCCACACTTTCTCTTGCAATGTAAGACTACATTTACAAGCTCACTAACAACTAGCCTCAGTACAAGGGCAAAAGGTAGATGCTGTCATAGGGAGGATTTCATTGAGAAATACAACACCAAAATATAATAACATAAGGAAGCAACTAGAACTAGCAGAAATCAAACTTCAATCATGATTTGAATAGCAGGAACACACACACATTCAATAGATGAAAGCATTAATAAGGCAAATGTTGACACCTAATTGAGATGTTTCATTGCCATGACATCAAATCTTGAAATCTTCAAACGCGAATCCCTCAGATTAATTTGTCATATAACCGGAAAGCATTAGTTCACAACTTTCAGTTAATTGCAAAAACTAACCAGAAGCAAAGCATCTAAAACAAAGATGGCATCAAGCAAACAGCAACGAAGGACACAAGGTAAGGCCACCCATAATCTCCAAACCAACATAATCAAAGAGTACAAGCAACATTCATTCTGCGTCCCTTGATATTCCTCCTCATAGCACATACCTTTGTCGAATTTAAACCACCGATGGCGACGAGATGATTAAAGTCCCTGCTATATCACAGGCAATCATCCAATCTTTTTACACCCTGACATGTACAGTATAGGCCAGTGCAGAATTGTCAAATGCAGTAAAACAACGTAAAAATTATTTCCTAAAACAATCAGAAACACCATAAGCATTGCTGAAACAATCATGCAAACACAAATTGGTCTAAATCATAGTATAAGCTTTTTAACGGTCACAAACAAAACTTAAACAAAGGGCAGAAACAACCCATCGTTTATACTAGAATAGATGCTATGCTCTGTCACTAAAGCACAACTTTACCACTATATCATGCACAATTACAGTGTCAACTTAGAGTCGATGACAGTAAACATCTTATTGAAGAAACTTAACTCATAACAATAGCCTTGAAGTTCAGGGACATGTACTAGATATTCTGAAGCATAACCTGGACCATCAACTTCATTCCACATCCCATGTAGTGGCAGTAATCGTCCCAATTCCAATCATTCAGCAATCAAACTAATGCTGCGCCCACTGGATACTCTTTATATCAATCCCCTCTTTAACCATTTCATAGAGCGGGCTCATTTCCCTCAACTTCTCAACCTGCTTGACAGTAAGTTCCATCGCACGATCAATCTCTTGTTCAGTAGTAAACCTCCCAATTCCATATCGAATTGAAGTATGGGCCATGTCTTCTTCAACTCCCAACGCCCTCAACACATAAGAGGGCTCCAAACTTGCACTGGTACATGCACTTCCACTCGATACAGCAACTTCCTTCAAACCCATCAACAAGCTCTCACCTTCCACATATGCAAAAGATAAGTTCAAATTCCCGGCATATCGCCTTTCAACACTCCCATTAACAACAACCCCATCAATCTTAGACCTTATCCCATTCAGCAACCTCTCTTGCAAACCCTTAATCCTCTGGTCATCATATTCCATCTCCTTCATTGCAAGCTCACAAGCTGCCCCAAACCCTACCACCAAAGGAGTAGGCACAGTCCCACTCCTAATCCCTCTTTCTTGTCCACCCCCATTCATCTGTGGTTCAACCCTAATCCTTGGCCTACGCCTAATATACAAAGCTCCAACACCTTTCGGCCCATAAATTTTATGCCCACTTAACGACATCAAGCTTATATTCATCTTCTCCACATCAATTGGAATCTTCCCCAACGCTTGTGCAGCATCAGTATGAAAGGGAACATTAAATTCTTTGCAAATTTTCCCAATTTCCTCCATGGGCTGAATCACACCTATTTCATTATTCACCATCATAACTGATACCAAACCCGTATCAGGCCGTATAGCAGCCCGAAGCTTTTCTGGGTCCACAAGTCCATCGGACTCAACTGGAAGGTAAGTTACATCAAATCCCTCTTGCTGTAAGTGACGGCAAGAATCAAGCACACATTTATGTTCCGTTTGAGTAGTAATAACATGCCGTTTCTTATCCCTATAAAAATGTAAAACCCCCTTAACTGAAATATTATTGGACTCAGTAGCACCGGAGGTGAAAATTATCTCCTTGGGAGAAGCATTAACTAGGGCTGAAACTTGGGCTCGAGCCGCCTCAACGGCCTGATCTGATTCCCAGCCGTAAAGGTGAGTTCGGGAATGGGGATTTCCGAAACGGGAGAGATGGTAAGGCAGCATAGCGTCGAGAACCCTAGGATCAATAGGAGAAGTTGCTTGCATATCTAGGTACAGAGGTCTGCCGGAGATTTTCACACCTTTCATCGTGATGCCGGTAGTTTCTTCCTCGTACGGTTCCACAACCGCCTCCGCCGCCGTGGAAAACGGGCGGAGACGGCCGTGGCCGCCGGAGGGTTTAAGGATATTGCGCCGTAGCGCTGTGGTTAGAAATTTCGCGAACATCATTTCAACTCACTGATTTCTGACTCCACAGTTTTTTGTTAAATATACTAAATATATTTTATTTAAAAAAGAAAAAAGAAAAAAAAAAGGGTTACCGAATCACCGACGAAGACCGCCTTCGTTATTTGATGAAACGTGGCAGTTTTGCCACTGTACATTAACTCATTAACCCTTTGGTCGACCGCCACGACGTCATTATATACTGTAACGGCGTCGTACGAGTAGCAATTTGTGTGTTGACAATTTTAGGCTCGTGGGAAAGGGAGTGATAAGGAGGAGAGATGCCAGTGTAAACGCAACAGTTGTTTAAATTATATAAAAAGGAGGGTAATGTGTGTGGTTTTTAAATACCAATACTACGTAATAAAGTGAGAAAAACTGGATCTTGATCTGAACCTAAAAAGAAAAAAGGCATTTTAATTTCAGGGGTCACGTCTTCACCTCTTCTGATAGTTGGTGATTCAACCTCTACAAAAACTACTTGCTACCCATAAAACTCTTAAACCATTTCTCTTTGGCTTTTTCAACAATATTGTTTATGTTTATGGGGTTCCAGTAATACAATTATAGTATTGTTATTATTACTAAGTTTGTGGTTTAAGGATCTTATTGCAATTTGTACCTTTTCTTCCATTCTAATCATTTGACCAAATTTGCCTATAAAGTTACCTACTTTTGCTTATTTACAATAGGGATCTTGAATCCAGACGCTGAGACTCGCTTCTGTTACTCTATATCAGGTAGGCCTTTTTCAGCTTTTTCTCTTTTACTATTGTGGAAAGATTTCTAATTTATGTTGTTTTGAATTGTTGGTAAGGGTATTATTCATGACTGTTCCGTGCTTGTATACATATTCAGATCTTATGAGAACAATGTGTGTCTCTATTTCTGGGTGTTCTTTAATAGTTTCAGTTTCAATTGTCTTTTTTTGCCAGCCATCTTAAAAAAATTTCATGCTGGTTTGCCTTCAATATGCCAAATCATAACTTGATTTTAAATAATGTAACACGTCGACATTTTCCATGAATTGTGCTTGGAGAGATTTAGTTTGTGTCTGATTGTTGGGTTTTTTTGGAGTTGAATAGATAATAAAAACCTGCTTCTTTATGAATGTTTTAGCTAGTCTGAACATATTTAGATCTGGATGAAGTAAATAAGTAGCAAGTTAGATCCAGCAAGTAACCAATTCCTTAGTTTTAACCAAGTTGATTATATTGGATTGTCTAACAGATTAACAATGTCTACTAATGGATCTGAACTCTTTGGTCTCTGTTAACCAGTGTCATTGTTTTGTTTTCTTTAGATGTATCATCTTTAGTGTTATTCTCTTGATAGGCCAGTATTTTTATCAAGATAAATTTTTTTTTTCTTATTTCATGGATTCTTTCTCTGGCTCGAGCCCTTAAGTTGCCCTTTATTTTTTGGATCTTTTTTGAAGTTGTGGTAATTGGATTCAAAGAAAATCATCATGTTCAAGTATTCACCGCGTAGAAACCAGAGAAATAAAGGATTCAAGGTGAAGCATGCTCTTCAGATATGTGTACTTGTAGGTGTTTGTATCTGGCTTCTTTACCAAGTCCAGCACTCACGTTCAAAGAAAGCATCTTATGAACAAAATGCAAGTGTTTCGGAGAAGGTACAGAGTGAGAATGATGTTATCAGGTTAGGAAGGAAGGATCTCCAACCTCAAAAGAAGGAAGAAGAAATTGATGATGAGAAGCTGAAGGAGGTGACAGAGGAAGAAGAAGGTAAAAGTTTCAACGACGACACCAAAGTGGACGAGCATGATCTTGATCTAGAAAAATTTGCACAGGATAGTGAGCAGAAAGGGGATTCAGTGGATGAGGATGCAGGGACGGAGAAAATCCAGGAGAATGAAGCGAGAGGAGAAGACAATGCTGAAGCAGAAAGCAAAGAGAATACTGAAGATGGCAAAGGTGAGAGTAATGAGGAAGCCACTGACATGAACACCAACAACGGTGAATCTAGAGAAGAAGATAGTGAGAAAGACCAGGGAAAGCTAAGTGGCGTTGAGGGTGAAGAAAATAAGGACCAGGAAATAGAAAAGGAAGACAAAGATGTAAAAGAAAACAATGACAAGGAAAGTGAAAGTGACGATGGTAAAGAGAAGGGAACTGAGGGAAGCGTTGATGCAGAAACTGATGTGAAGGAAGAGAAGGTAGAAAGTGAAGAGAGTGGAGGTGAAGAGATCTCTAAGAATCAAAGCGAAGAAGCAGTTGAAAATGAAAGCGAAAAGAAGTCAGCAGAGTCGGAGGAAAGTAATGAGGAAAAAGTAAAAGAGAATGATGAGAGCAAAGAAGAGAAGAATGAGGGAGATAGCAGAGAGAACGATGAAGTCAACAAAGAGAAGGAAGAGAACCAAAACAAAAATGAAGAATCTGCCTCATTAGGAGAAGATAAGGTTCATGATGAAAGCAATAGGACTAATGAGGCTGCAACAGTAGAAAATGGCAAGGAAGAGAGTTCATTGGTCAAAGAGACTTCAGATTCTGAAAACATGACAGTAACAGAAGGAGATGGTAATGTAGCCTTGAACAATGAGGAGCAATCCAAGAAGGGACAAGATGAGTTGCAGGACGATAAAAACAAGAACGAGGGAAGTGATGAAAGTCTGAACAAGTCGGAGGCGGATGCTGGAGAAAATAAGATGGTTGAACAAAGTAGTTCTGCAGATGCAAATGCTGCTGGAGAAGCGAGTAATGGAAGCAACACTGAGGACAATTCTAATCCCGCGGCAGGAAACAATGAAGCCACTAGCCAGCAGACAGAAACTGACAATGCTGCCTCTGAGACCAATCAAAATGAAAACAACAGTAGTGATAACTCCGATGCTGCTGCTGGAACCAATGAAGCCAACGAACATCAGCAAGGAAATGAGAATTCTGCCTCTCATACCCAAAATGAGAATAACTCTAGTGGTAACTCAAATCCTGCAGCAGGAAATGAGAACAACTCTAGTGACGACTCCAATTCTGCAGCAGAAACCAATGAAGCCAATAAGCAGCATCAGGAAAATGACAGTTCTGCCTCTGGTACCACACAAAATGAGAACTCTGGTGAAGACTCCAATTCTGCAGAAGGAACCAATGAAGCCAATAAAAAGCAGCAGGAGAATGAGAAAAACTCAGCCAACAATGCTGCTTCTGTTGGAGATGGCACACAGAACATTTCAAATGAGCAGCAGTCTGAGAAAAGTGATTCAAACACCTCGGCAAATGAAGAATCGGTAACAAGTTCAAACAGCTCTGAATCTGTTGTATCAGTTGACCAAAATGGCAATTCTGTTACAGTTGGGGCAACTGAGAAATCAACAGGAACTGGGAGCGACCAAAATGAGGCAAATCAGAAATCAGATGCTAATTCTGATCCTGGCTCTGAGAATAAAATCAATCCTTCAAATGACAATGACGAGACTGACACAGATCAAAACAAATCGACTGATTCTTCCAGCTCAAATGGCAATTCTGATGATAGCCAGAAAAGCCAAGTCGAGTCAACAAATTCTGCAATTCCTCAAGAAGAGACAGAGGCTCGTACGGATCTGGGTACATTGCCACAGACAGGAACCGAGGGAAACAGCCATGAAGAAGCTGCAGTAGAGTAACATAGATACCTCTTATAATTTCTTTGTTCAAGGTTTTATTCCACATTCTTTTCTTTTGTTGCCTTATTTTAAATTCTAAGGCAAATGTGAAAGTAAGATAACTTGGGTTGCTTGCTGGTCGATGCTGAAGAACCCATTATGTAACAAATATAAAGTTCGATGTTGCGCCAGAACTTTGTGAATTGGTTATCTCTATCGCATAAGCGTGTATCTGCATGTCTAAATCTTGCAATGTTCCATGATTAATGATAAGAGTCCATCTTTAGAGCACACTGCCAAAAGCATCTGATTATCAATTTTGGTCATTGATAATGGTTTACTCCATTTTCTAGAAATTCTGATTCTTATTGGCTTTTTAATAAACTCGCCTATTGTTATATTTTACTAATCGCCCATTTAAAGTTGGTGACCGCTTATGTCGTAATTTGATAATCGCCTATTTGTAATGTTATATTGTAACGACGATCGCAAAGATTGCTTATTTATCAATTTTATGTTTTGGTGGATGATGGTTCTTGAGCCGAGGTCTATCAAAAATAGTCTCTCTACCTTCTCAAGGTAGGGGTGAGGTTTCACACTACCCTCTTTAGACCCCACTTGTGGGATTATACTGGGTATGTTGTTGTTATTATTATGTTTTGGTTGAAGATGCTGGTAATACGCCTGATAGGGTGAATAAGATCAAGCTTAGAAACTGCTTGCTTGGACATTTTCAGGGACTACTGTCTTTCATGTAAAAATGTGCTTGGATCATTTTCATTATTTTCTAATTTGGACATGCTATGTTGTCTACTTGTGGCATAGGTCCTGAAACACTATGGGAGAACAGGTGCTACCAAAAATGAGTGCACCTCCAGTTTATGCTTGCTATAGTCAAATCCCAAATTCCTAATCCCCTGGTCGTAGACTTGATTGCTTAACCAGATGTTAGTGGCATGAGATTGCCGTGGACGTGCTTAAAAGATACTACACTATTCATAAGCAGTTTTTGATTAGTGTCACAGTTTGTATATCAAAAAATAAGCTTGAACAAGCCTGTGTATAAGCTATTTGAGGCTTCACTTTAAAATGCCATCCAATCGTTCTTTGTACTTTGAGACAATAGTCATGTGTCTTTCGATGAATGACAACTCAATAGTGAAGTTCTACCAGTTTTTGCACTGTTTTTTTTCCTTTTACTGAGGCAATTTTATATTTTTCAGGTATTTTTCTTCCAGATGTTAACGCCTTGCAGAGGAAGGAAAAAAAATAGTAAATGGATGACGAAGCCATTGGTCAACTGAAATTTAAATTTGAATATCGCCTACCCGGTTACTAATATTTGGTATTATTAAGAATAAGTTTCTCTTTTATATGACATAAATCATATCAAACTGTAATTTTTATTATTTGAATTATATGCAAATAATCTTAAAATATAAACTTTTCAGATAAGATTTTGTCTATAATAATTAAATATTAATTAAGAAGTAGTGCATTAAATTATTTCTCGCAGTTGACAACTTATTTTTTTCTATATTTTAACAATCCAACCCTTTGATTTTAGTACTTGTATTTTATTTTGCTGTCAAATAATAAAGAATACTAAACATGTCGTTTTGTGATCTATCTTATTTGAGCATGTTAGATCATATTATTTTAACAAAATTCTTACTATTACTTTATTTTTCATCTCAAAATCAAATAAGTCTTACTCATAACATTTCTATACAGATTCCTTTTTCTTTTTGTTCTTTTGTTATATTTATTGTATTATTCATTATTTACTATTAGTATAATATCATATGATCTTTTATTAGCTTACCGGTTGTTTTAATGTTTTGCTTATTATCCTTTTAATAATCATCAACAGTAAACATAAGTATTATTTATATATTTTAAATTAATTTAAAGTATAAATTTCTTCCCACTATCTCTATTTTCTTTTTTATACACTCTCTTCCCTATTATAAGATTTTATTTGTCTTTTTAGAGTCGTCAATATGGGTTTGGCCTGTTGGGCTAGCCCAGCCCGTGATTTAGTAGGGTTGGGCTAGAATTTTTGGAGCCCATTTAAGAATGAGGCTTTTAAGCCCGATCCAAGTAAGCCTGTGGCCCGTGAGGCTTGACTGAGGCTGGGTTGGGCCGGCTCGTGGGCCTAATAAAAATATTTAATTAAATGTAAAAAGTATATTGTCTCTAGCGATGGAAAGTCAGAATTGGATCTTTACTTAGAGGAACCAAAGCTTGATCTTGAGAAGTTTCAAGAAATGAATGTTCTCATGTATTTTAAGGACCATCCAAGAAAAAATCATGATCTTTCAGTAATGGCGCGTGATTCACTTAGTATTCGTATTACCATTGTAGCATCAGAATCAACATTTAGCGTTGGTGGGCGTGTTCTTACGAAGTACAGAAGTTGCATCCATCATGAAAATATCTAAACACTTGCTACTACTCGAAATTGGCTGCACTTCCTTTCCTAAACTCAAACTTGTAATATTATTTTTATGTGAACTTGAATATTATTAGTTTTTAAGATTTATTTATTCTTAATATTTAACTAATTAATATTGCATATTAATTGTTGATGTAGATGAAAGTGAAGATGTTAAGACAACCTTGTCACAAACAGATTCAAATGTGTTTGATGAAGATGATGTGTTGGATATCCCACAAACGTCATGGACGTTCTCATGAATAGTTTGTTTTGAGTTCTGAATTTTAGTAATGAAATATAGTCTTGTCTTTTACTTTTTAGTGTTTATGTGATATATTGGAACAATATAAAGAGTTATTAAGTTTTGCAAATTTTTCCAATAAGATATTTTTAACTTTTAAATATTTATCTTTTCTTTAGGGCAGAACTTAAAGAAAAAAATATAAAATTATATTTTAAATAATGATGGGTCGGCATGTGGGGTCCGCGACCCACATAGGGCTAGGTGGGTTAAATGTAACGACCCGACCAGTCATTTTGCTTTCTAGAACCCCGTGCCCCTATATCAGACTTCCTGTACTTACTTTTATTGATTGATAACTTGCGGGGATGGTTGGTTCGGGAATTTGGATGAGTTTGGGTTAGAATTGAAACACTTAGTTCCTTGAAGGGGCCTTAAAGGCCAAGTTTGACTTCGACCAACGTTTTTAGTAAATGACCTCGAAATCAGGATTTGAAGGCTCCAATAGGTTCGTATGATAATTTTGGACTATGTTCAGAACGGGTTTTGGATGACCCGGGGGTGTTTCGGCGCCAAATCGTGAAACATGATTCTTGAAGTTCAAAAATTGAGGTTTGGAACGTGTTTTGGTGTTATCGAGGCCCGAGTGGGATTCCGAGACTGGAAATAGTTCCGTAGTGTCATTTATGACTTGCTCGCAAAATTTGGTGTCATTCCAATTTCCAAGTAGTATAAGTACGTTTCGGTGTATTGGAAGTGAATCCAAAAACTTAAAGTTCTTAAGTTGAGTTTAGTTGGTTTTGGGGTACGATTCTTAGATTTAATATTGTTTCGGGCATTCCAGAGGTTCGAGCGAGTCCATGTTATGATTTAAGACTTGTTGGTATATTCGAACGGGGCCTCGGAGGCCCCGGACGCCATTTAGACGTCGCGCAAGGCGAGTCCCAGCTCAAAGAGAGCTGCTGGTGCACCAGATCTGGTGTGACTGCACCTGCGATTGGGCAGCCGCAGGTGCGAGACCGCAGGTGCGGTCGAAGCCTCCCAGGTGCGGCCATCGAGGGGGTGCCCAGGATCAGGAGATGCGGTCCCTTCTTCGCAGAAGCGGAGCCGCAGGTGCGGACTCCTTCCGCAGGTGCGATCCATGCCAGCCCCTCCACTTTCCGCAGATGCAGACCTCCGCAGGTGCGGTCCACTCGCCGCAGGTGCAAAATCACTGGAGGCAATGAGGTCGTTTTGAATCGGCACTTAGGCTCATTTGAGAGCATTTATCACACTTTGGGCGATTTAGGAGCTACCTAAAACAGAGGTTTCAACTTAGCACCTTGAGGTAATGTATTTCCTACTTAATGTGAGTTTATTACTTAGTTTTTGGGTAGATTAACACACAAAGATTAGTGAAAATTATGGATTTAGGATAAAACTTAGGGTTTTGATAAAAATGGGATTTAACCACGAAATTCGTTATGGAATCTAGTAAGAATCATATATTATTGATCCTTAGGTTATGGGTAACAACTTTCTTTAAGAATTTCCGAAATCCGAGCATGTGGGCCCAGGGGTGAATTTTAGGAATCTTACATATTGGCTTAGGGAATCACCTAAATGGTAGAATTATGAACGTTCGAGCATAGATTGACTAGTTTATGTAATGTTTGGCTAGTTTCGAGTTGTCGGGCGTCAAATTTGGAGGTTGAGCGCATTCTTGAACCGGGAAGTACGCTTGATACGAGGTAAGTCTTCTTTCTAACCTTGTAAGAGGGAATTGTCCCCATAGGTGAAATAATTTATTATGTGAATGATTGTGGGGGACTACGTACACGCTAGGTGACGAGGGTCCGTGCGTAGTGACTATTCTTGTTATGTCCAGGTTGTTTAGGCTTACACCATGCCTCGTGAATATTGCAAATTAATTAAATGCGTGGTCATTATTGAGTGAAAGTTTAAATCAACATCTTAAGAATTTAAAGGTTTCAAGTAAGTTATTATTTTGAAAAATGAATTGAGAAGAATGTGTTATGTTTATGTGAAACCGCTTCGCAATTATATTTCGAGCGGGTGATTTCCTCCACTACTCTCATGGGAGCGGGTTGTTCTCCTCGGCAGGTTAATAGATGCATCTACGCTTCGCGATGTTTGATCGTTCGGCAGTGCACATTTACTTTTCTGTTGGATCAAGCCGTACGTCCTTGAGATATTGTGCGCATGTTAATTTGCTTGATACTTCCTATGATTTTCAAACCGTTAAAAAGGCCTTGAAGAACTAAAATTGTAAACTGTTTAGCAGGAGTTGTTATTCAGCTTTGATATTTATGCTTAGCCTTATAATTGAATAAATTGCTTTGGCCCTAGTGAGTGTCAAGTCGACCTCTCGTCACTACTTCTTTGATATTAGACTGGATACTTACTGGGTACATGATGTTTATGTACTCATGCTACGCTTCTGTACTTAATTGTACAGGTTCTGAGGTGGGTACATCTGGTTGTTAGCTTGGAGCACGTTCTTGACTCCTCGAGATTTAGGGATTCCACGGTGAGCTGCTTCCCTTGATGTCGTTCAGCAGCACGTTGGAGTCTTCCCCTTTTTGTTATCCTGTCTATATCCTCTCAGACAATAGGATAGATGTATTCTTTTGACTTCCTTCTACTAGATGAATGTATACTTGTGACACCAGTTCCTGGCACACACATTGGTAGACTATTCTTTTGGAAATGTAACTATTTAAATTTAACTTCTTGATCATTTTGCTTCGATATTTATCATTTTCTCATGCTTGTGACAAAATTTGAGTATTGTTAATAAAGTTTTATAAAATTTAAATGGGACTCACTAGACTAATAAGGTTGGCTTGCCTAACATCGGCGTTGGGCGCCATCGTGACCTAGATTAGGATTTGGGTCGTGACACTAACCATTTTAAGGCCCATCAAAATTGTGGGCTAACCCAGCCCAGCCCATCAATTGCTAAAGCCCACGTGAAATGGGCTGGGCTGGGCTAATCTGACCCGGTCCATATTGACAGCTCTAAGTCTTTTACATTAATGGTTTACCTATAACCAAAATAATATCACATTTTATTTAAATTATAACTTTGAAGTAGTCTAAAGTATTAATACATAAGCTTTTTGATTATTATGTTCCAAATCTAATTGAGTATTCTTATAATTATTTCTTTTGTATTACACCAATTAAATTTTCGTTCTCTTTTAATTTAAGATACAAATTTGATTTAAATTTTCGTTAGTAAAATTACATGCATTAGACATTTACTTTGTATTTTTAAAATTTTAATGTTTTATTAGATTTTTATTTTCTTTAATAAGACTTCAATTTCGTGATCATAATTTTTTTTAAAAATTGATCTCAAATTCAAATAATCTTTTCCTTTTAATTCTACTATTAAATCTTTAAATATTTACTTTAATTTTTCTATTGTGTTATCTAATACTCCCTCTGTCTCATGTGAACATATTTCCTTTTTAATTTGTGCCTAAAGAATGACCTCTTTCCCTATTTGAAAATAATTTACCTTTATGCAATGATTTATAGCCACACAAAATATATGTGACTCATTTTACACTATAAGTTTAGAAGTCTTCTCTCTTTTTCTTAAATTTCGTGCCCAGTCAAATGGGTTTACATAAATTGAAGCGGATAGAGTATGTAGTATTATCAGGTTTTATGTGGCTTTTCATTAACTTGTCACATTTTTTGATATCATTATCCATTACTATCCTTTAATGTAATATATATATATATATATATATATATATATATATATATATATATATATATATATATATATATATATATATATATATATATATATATATATATATATATATAGAGAGAGAGAGAGAGAGAGAGAGAGAGAGAGAAATTTTTTATACATGTACTATGAATTTCCTGTGTCGCTTCACCTAGCAAACCGATTTCAGCGCAAATAGCAAGTGCGTCTGCAAACGGATTACCTCTCTCAATATTGGTACACATATCACTAAATGTCCGTTGTTCAGTACCAACAGGCGCATGATCTCCATCACCACTTGGTGCATCTCCTTCATAATCAACACCTTGATCATCTACAATTTTCTTGCTTCCAACATTCACAGTTGATAAATGTTCATCAACTACATCTTGGCTCAGTCGATCAACGCTGGGATGTTCATTGTTAAATTGTTGTTCAACACGTTGATCTCCTTCAACATCCACTCTCACATGAGTAACATTTTCATGCGCTTCATCATGAGCAACATTAATATCCGATAGATTCTCAAATGAGTTATTCATCCTATCATATTGTCGAGACTTCATAATGGAACCATCATGTATTCCATTTGATTTGTCGACAATCTTGAACAACTCTTGAAACTTCTCATCAAAATATTCCTAGAAAAAAATTACTAACAATGATTAATCTAAATAACATTAGCACAGAAAAAAAAGACTTCTCTATAAATTAGTTTAACTTGACTTTTCCAAAAACTTCATCAACAATAGCAGATCGCTCATCCTCTTTAAACTGAGAAACAACTTCTTTCGCAATTATTTTTCTTTCTGCTTCTGCATGCCTTTTAATCTCACTCGTTACCCTCTAGTATAGAGACACAAAAAATACTTCAGGTACAAAAGAATGTTGAAGTTCATCACAAAGAGAAACAAAACTTAAGCTACTACTATACTGAAGTTCGGGAAAAATAGAACAAAACTTCAGCTACTAGCATGCTGAAGTTCATCACAAAGAGAACAAAAAATTCAGCTACTATAATGCTGAAGTTCAGGAAAAACATAACAAAACTTCAGATACTAGAATGCTGAAGTTCATCACAAAGAGAGCAAAAACTTCACATGCTGAAGTTCAGCAAAAAAAAAAACAGAACAAAAACTTTAGCTAGTAGAATGATGAAGTTCATCACAAAAAGACCAAAAACTTCAGCTACTAGAATGCTGAAGTTCAAGAAAAACAGAACAAAACTTCAGCTACTAGAATGCTGAAGTTCAGGAAAAGAAAAATAAAACTTCAGCTACTAGAGTGTTGAAGTTCATCACAAAGAGAACAAAACTTCAGCTACTAGAGTGTTGAAGTTCATCACAAAGAGAACAAAAACTTCAGCTACTAGAATGCTGAAGTTCAAGAAAAACAGAACAAAACTTCAGCTACTAGAGTGTTGAAGTTCATCACAAAGAGAACAAAAACTTCAGCTACTAGAATGCTGAAGTTCAAGAAAAACAGAACAAAACTTCAGCAACTAGAATGGTGAAGTTCAGGAAAAACAAAACAAAACTTCAGCTAGTAGAGTACTGAAGTTCAAGAAAAACAGAACAAAACTTCAGCTACTAGAATGCTGAAGTTCATCACAAAAAGAACAAAAACTTAAGCTACTAGAATGTTGAAGTTCATCACAAAGAGAAAAATAAACTTCAGCTACTAGAATGTTGAAGTTCAAGAAAACTACTAGAATGCTGAAGTTCAGAAAAAACAAAACAAAACTTCAGCTACTAGAGTGCTGAAGTTCATCACAAAGAGAACAAAAACTTCAGCTACTAGAATGCTGAAGTTCAGAAAAAACAAAACAAAACTTCAGCTACTAGAGTGCTGAAGTTCAAGAAAAATAAAATAAAACTTCAGCTACTAGAGTGCTGAAGTTCATCACAAAAAGAACAAAAACTCAAGCTACTAGAATGTTGAGTTCATCACAAAGAGAACAAAAACTTCAGCTACTAGAATGCTGAAGTTCAAGAAAAACAGAACAAAAACTTCAGCTACTAGAGTGCTGAAGTTCATCACAAAGAGAACAAAACTTCAGCTACTAGAATGTTGAAGTTCATCACAAAGAGAACAAAAACTTCAGCTACTAGAATGATGAAGTTCAAGAAAAACATAACAAAACTTCAGCTACTAGAATGCTGAAGTTCAGGAAAAACAAAACAAAACTTAAGCTACTATAGTACTGAAGTTCAAGAAAAACAGAACAAAACTTCAGCTACTAGAATACTGAAGTTCATCACAAAAAGAACAAAAACTTAAGCTACTAGAATGCTGAAGTTAAAAAAAAACAGAAAAAAAATTCAGCTACTAGAATGCTGAAGTTCAAGAAAAACATAATAAAACTTCAGCTACTAGAATGTTGAAGTTCAGGAAAAAACAAAACAAAACTCCAGCTACTAGAGTGCTGAATTTCAAGAAAAATAAAATAAAACTTCAGCTACTAGAATATTGAAGTTCATCACAAAAAGAACAAAAACTTAAGCTACTAGAATGTTGAGTTCATCACAAAGAGAACAAAAACTTCATCTACTAGAATGCTGAAGTTCAAGAAAAATAGAACAAAAACTTCAGCTACTAGAATGCTGAAGTTCAAGAAAAATAGAACAAAACTTCAGCTACTAGAATGCTGAAGTTCAGGAAAAACAAAACAAAACTTCAGCTACTAGAGTGCTGAGGTTCAAGAAAAACAGAACAAAACTTCAGCTACTAGAATGGTGAAGTTCAGGAAAAACAGAACAAAACTTCAGCTACTAGAATGCTGAAGTTCATCACAAAAAG
>ML330731.1:0-10348 GCA_005239505.1 Nicotiana paniculata
TATATAACAGACTAAATTATCTCATAATGATGCTCGCGTATTGAACTCTTAGAAAGCTGATCCACATTATAATACTTTGTAGTCTTCTACTTCATCCTTATCTGCTTGATGACATTGTATTATTTATTAACGTTAATGTACCACGGTCAGAGACGTCAATATAGCATCTCGATAAATCTGTAAGCATTTATCTGTGGTGACTGTCTGTGGTGAGTAAATCTTATGAGGTAGGTGAACATTTTTCTCATTAACAACGAAACGACTTTTTCATACAGATTAGGTGGTGAAACCATTTTGCCTTTTTTTCCAGTTGATTTACTGAAGCATCTGTGTGTCCACTACTCCACAAGTGTGGGGTTGCTCCTCTAATTTATCGCTCGTGCTTGATTTACTCGCTCTATTTTGCAGGTTGTCGGTGGATTAGGACTTTCGTGGCAGTTGTCATTCGGAATTCTTGTTCTTCTGTACTTCTACTCTCACTACTTCTTCGCAAGTGGAGCTGCTCATATCGGAGCAATGTTCACAGCCTTCTTATCTGTTGCTAGTGCGCTAGGTACTCCACCGTACTTAGGAGCGTTGGTACTCTCTTTCCTCTCAAACCTTATGGGTGGCATTACTCACTATGGAATCGGATCAGCACCTGTATTCTATGGTGCAAACTATGTCCCCCTCGCGAAATGGTGGGGATACGGATTCGTAATTTCTATTGTCAACCTTATTATCTGGCTTGGAGTCGGAGGAATTTGGTGGAAGGCTATTGGCTTGTGGTAGAGTTGCAGGTTAAGATGAAAACATCTGATTTACAGTAGTTAACGATACCTGTTACAACCTCCTCATATGATCTTGGCGTGGACGTTAAGATTAGTTTCCTATTCTTTTGTCTGAAATAAGTTTTGGTAATTTTTGGTGGAGACTGGTGTAGTTANGTGAAGGGGAGCCTTGCTGCTATGTGATCAGGAGGTCTTCGAGCCGTGAAAATAGTCTCTTGCAGAAATGCAAGGTAAGGCTGCATACGATATATTCTTATGGTTTGACTTTTTACGGACTCTGGCCAAACGGGAGTTTAGTGCACTGGTTATTACAATTTTCATAGGGATTCAAACTGCCTTATGTAACCAAAAATGGAAGAATGATAAAAAGTGGAACATCTCCTTTCCTTTCCTGTGACCATAGGTAGAGTTAGACTTTGAGATAATGACCAAATTGGAGAGTGAAACTTTGGCATCTTTCATTTTCAATAATGATATGAATCCATTATTTTAGGGAAGATAGGGTGTAGAACAACAACTTTTTCGTATAGAAATGTCCCTTTAGCTAGGATATAAAGAAAGAAAACTTATTTCAAAGTGGTTCAGGTAGCTCAGCTGGACTGAAAATCCTTGTGTGGTTCGAAGTATTCTCATATTTAGTGGTGGTAAAATGGACAGTTAACAGATTACAGAATGGATATATAAACAAAGAAAATCTTAGAAATCAAGATTCAAATCCGAATTGATAAAAAAAAAATTAAGTGATTTCATTATCTATATATTTTTTAATAATTTATATTTCAAAAATTATTGGGGAGAGGTGATCTGACAGGACATGACGTGACTTCAGACTTCTAAGGACATGACCCTTGATAGGAATATGTTGAAGTCGAGCATTAGGGTTGCAGGTTAGGAGGTGGTTGAGCATTTATTTACTCTGTACCAAGTGTGAATGCTAGTCTTATAGGGTTTTATCTTAGACGGTTAGCGGTTAATGTTGCTTATCACTACTCTTCCGTTTTTCATCGTACCGAAGCTTATTTACTGGTTATTGTTATTGATTTCCTTTTATTTTCTGGTTCTTATGATGTTCTTATTCCTATGGTTTCAGTTGATGGTATGATATATTGTCTCTTTTCGTCTTCTTGAGCTGAGGGTCTGTCGGAAATAACCTCTATACTCCTTCAGGTAAGGGTAGGTCTGCGTACACACTACTCTTCCCGAACCCTACTTGTGGGATTTGAATGTGTTGTATTTTTCAAGAAACTTTTATTGGTATTCGCTAGAAGAAGAGCTTGGACCTTGTGGTTATTTCATATGATTTAACGTTATCCGTACGCCGATGGAAGGTAGCAACTTTTGATAGATAGAGTTATTTGATATTTGGGTTAGTGCGATAGCAAGTGCACAATGAAATACTCGAGTTGGCAGGAGATTAAGTTTTAGAGTAAGCTCTTGCGAGTTGCGACATTGTCACCCAATCTTATGTATAACAAAAATTTTGTTGCCAACTTACAATAAACTTCTGAATTATGCCATATATGTGATGACCCAAAGGGTAATTTTATGTTTTAGAATTCAACTCTGCGCTTTGTAGCCTTAAAAATATCATTTTTACCCTCCTCGATTTGCATGCGTCCGGGCGTGATTTCTGAAAAGCTTTTATGTTGAAAATTAAGGAAATAACAATTTATGGCCTAAAAAGTTGATTTTAGTTGACTTCGGTCAACGTTGTGAGTAAACGGACCCGGACCCGTATTTTGACTGTCCCGGTGGGTACGTAGTAAAATATGGGACATGAGCGTATGCCCAGAATCGGATTCCGAGGTTCCTAGCTCGAGAAATGAATTTTTGATTAAAATTGGAAGACTGAAATTATAATGGTTTTAAGAAATTGGCTAATAGTTGATCTTGTTGGTGTCGGGTCCGTATTTTGATTCCGGAGCTCGGTACAAGTCCGTTATGATATTTATACCTCATATGTGAAATTTGGTGAGAAACGAAACTGATTTGACGTGATTCAGGCGTCCAGTTGAGTTGAGAAAATGGAAATTTTAAAGTGTTCTTGAGAATTTCATATGTTTTGGTGCTAAATTCGTAGTTCTAGGTGTTATTTTGGCGATTTGATCGCACGATCAAGTTCATATGATGTTTTTAGACTTATGTGTATGTTTGGTTTTGAGCCCTGAGGGCTCGGGTGAGTTTCAGATAGGCTACAGAGTGAAAAGAACTTAGAAAGAATTGCTGGTGTACTTCAGGTATGCACGCATTTGCGAAGAAGCTTCGCATTTGCGAGCATGGGGCTTGGTAGTCTCGCAATTGCAAGAAAAGGACCGTATTTGCGAGAAAAGGACCGCATTTGCGGAAGTACCTGTTCGTATTTGCGACAGAGTGTTCGCATTTGCGATAGCTGCAGAAATGCGAAGGACTCACATTTGCGAAGCTCAGGTCGCAAATGCGACATTAGCAGCTGATAGGTCTTGATTTAGACGGATTTTTCTCATTTTTCAACATTTCCAAACACTAGAAACTCTTTAGGCGATTTTTCAAAGGCAACTTCTTCCCCAAATCATAGGTAAGTGATTCTTAACTCAATTCTTTCAATCTTTCACTTCATTTTACAAGATTTCAACCTAAAATCAAAGGTTTGGGTAGAAACTAGGTATTGCAAAGTTTGGGGATTTAGACATCAAATTGAGGTCAGATTCCAAAATCAATTATATATCCGGGCTCGGGGGTGAATGGGTAATCAGGTTTTGGTCGGAATTTCGGGTTTGGACCAAGCAGGCCGGTGTTGACTTTTGTTGATTTTTTTTAAAAATGGCCTAAATTGAACCTTTAGTTATCGTTAGTGATTCCTAAGGCTTATTTTGAATCATTTGGTTTGTAATTTTCTAGATATTGTTGGATCGGAGGCTAATTTGAAAGGCAAAGTTGTGATTGAACTTTGAGTGATATTTGGAGAAAGTGTTGTGTCTAACCTTGACTTGAGGGTTTAGGAACCTTTGAATTGTTTGTCCTGTGATAAATCATGTGAGCGGCGTATACGTGAGGTGACGAGTACCTATGCGCCACCAATTTACCTATTTTACCTATTTTCTTCCGTTTTCCCTTATATTATTTTCCTTCTTGCTTTACTTGTTACATGTCTAACTGTAATTCCGTACTTAATTGTTACCTGTTGGATATTTGTTCCCCCGTAGGATTAATTCTCCCCTTTTATTGGTTTAAACTGTTCTTATTGACAATTTATGTGGTATCCTGGTTTGGTCTCGCTGAGTAGTAGTAAACTTATTGCATTTTATTGTTTATATGTCTCCCAGTTACTTTGTTCCAAATTTCAAGTGTTGGTAAGGGCCTTGTGTGGATTTTATGAAATTTCTGTACACTATGTGTGATTTACTATGATATGGTGGGATCGGGTTGCACGCTGCAACAAGAGGAATAAGGGAGGGTTTATGAGGAGGAATAAGGGTGAATATGATTATTCGATGGGATCGGGTTGCACGCCGCAACAGGAGAAATAAGGGTGGATTGAAACAGAGTAATAAGGGTGAATTATTATGTTGATATTGATATATGGTAGGATCGGGTTGCACTCCGCAACATATATATACATTATTTACTTTTATTGTAATTGTTATGGAGGAGTAAGGGAGGATTGGTGGGATCGAGTTACACGCCGCAACATATATATATTATTTACTTTTATTGTAATTGTTACGGAGGAATAATAGAGGATTGGTGAGATCGGGATTGTAACGACCCGGCCGGTCGTTTCGAGAATTTTAGCCCCGTCTCCCCCATTTCTGCTTCTTTATATGTTGTTGAGCTTTATTATGTTGCATCGGGATGGTTAGTTTGGATTCAGAGTGATTTTGGAGTGGAATGAGACACTTAGTCTCTTAAATTGGAAATTTAGTTGGAAAAGTCAATCGAAAGTTGACTTATGAGTGAACGATCTCGGATTGGGGTTTTTATACCTCGGATAGCTCTGTTAGGTGATTTTAGACTTAGGAATGTGTTTGAAATGTAATTTGGAGGCCCGTTGGCGAATTTTGGAAGTTTAGAAATCCTTAGGCTTGGATTCGAGATTAATTCGATGTTTTGATGTTGTTTTGGGTGTTCCGAGAGTTTGACTAAGTTCGTATATGGATATGTGACCTATTGGTGTAATTGGTTGAGGCCCCGAGGGCCTCAGAATGATTTCAAATGGCTAACAGGAAGTTTGGAAATGGAAGTAAGTAACTGGTGCTGTAGTTTCTAGTGTTCCGCACCTGCGGAAGGGGGAGCGCAGGGGCGGAGGTCGCTGGTGCGGTAAAGGACCGCAGATGCGGAGAAGGGAGCCTGGGGCTTAATTGCAGATGCGAAGAGTGGATCGCACCTGCGAGCCAACATGTGCGAGGAAGGAATCGCAGGTGCGAAGTTGGCGGAGTAAGTGTGAGTTCCGCAGATGCGGACGTTTGGACAGCAGGTGCGGTTGCGTAGGTGCGTGCCTGGGACCGCAGGTTGCTGAAATGCTGGGCAGAAAGTATAAATTGTGGACTTCGCGAATTTTGGCCATTTCATCACAATAAGCATTCAGTTTTTGGAGCTTTTGGAGGGTTTTGAAGAGGGAATCAAGGGGGTTTTGTTGAGGTAAGATATTTGAACTTAATACTCGTAATTATGATGAATTTCAGCTGTTTAGGCATGAAATTTGTAGAAATTAGGGATGAAATTGTGGAAAACTAGGGCTTAGAATTGGAGAGTTTAATTTGGGGAATTGAGGGGTCAATCGAGGTCGTATTTTGGTAATATTGGTATGGTTGAACTCGTGAGTGAATAATGTTTCTAGTTTTGTGATTTTTGTTGGATTTCGAGACGTGGGCCTGGGAGGCCGAGTGTAACCAATTTTGGGATTTGGTTTAATTTGATAATTTTCATATGAGCTTCATTCCTTTAGCGTGTATTAAGGATAATATAATGATTTCAGATAGATTCGGAGCATTTGGTGGCCGAGTCGAGCGGCAAGGGCATTGCGGAGTTGTGTTTTGGCTTAATTGAGGTAACTAACGCTTCCAAACTTGGTTCTGAGGGTTCGAACCCCGAGCTATGTGCTATGTGATTAGAATTGTGGTGACACACATGCCAAGTGACGGGCGTGCGGGCGTGCACCGTGAGAATTGTGGCCTGGTTCATCCCATGTCACCGCTTAGTGATTCTTTCTTGTTGATATCCGTGTTACTATCATGTGATTAAGTAAATTTGCTGCAAATCATGGTAGATATCCTGTAGGGCTTTACGCCGATACTGTTGAGACCCAAGTGGTCGTTTCTTGCTGTCATGTCATAGTTCATTGATATTCTGTACTTAGTCGTAATCATGCATATCATATCATGTCTCAGTCTCAGATATTACTGCATTTCACATCATATTATTATTTCGCACTAGTTTCATGGCATTGTGAGTCTGTGTGTGTGAGATTGGAGAGTGATGACTGAGTGAGGTCGATAGCCTAATGATAAGTGACAGATATAGGATCGGGTTGCACGTCGCAACAGATATGTTGATGATTATGATAGATCTTGGGCTGTAGCAGCTCCTCCGGAGTCTGTAACACACCCCTAGTGCGCGCAGATGATATTTTGGGGGATGGATCTTCCATGTGCATGGATCTTGTCCGAAGTATTTTATACGTGGAGATGGATCTTCTCCATAGGGCTTGAAATAGCCTTCCTCGGTACTGAGAGACTATTGTCGGCGATGTGTATATATTCCGGGATAGATCTTCCCTGGGCCGGATGGCCATATACAGTACCGAGTGGTTGAGCACTTGCGAGTGGAGGTACATGGTACATTTTCATGCATTATGTGCATTGGCACTTAGAGATATGCGAAGCTTATTATGTTACACTGTTTAGATTTTCATTTGTTTTACTTCCTGAGCTGAACACTTGAATGGAAAGCATGTCTACTTTACTGTACGATTTTAAATGTTGTTATCTATTGAGGTTTAGTCCGTCACTACCTCTCAGCCCATAGTTTGGGCTTGTTACTTACTGAGTTGGTGTACTCACGTTACCCGTTGCACCTTGTGTGCATATCCAGGTATCTCAGGTCCCGATAGCGGTTGTTGACCATTTCTGTGCGGATTCTCAGTCAGAAATAGTGAGGTAGCTTCCTGGCGATTGCAATCCTGTCTTCTACTTCCTTATCTTCCATTTAGCATATTTTTATTATTTCCTGACAATTGTTGTCTTATTATATTGCAGATTTGTAGTAGTATTGGCTCGTGACTTAGTGACACCCGGTGTTGGGATTTTATTTCCATATTTTTGATTTTGGATTTAACTCTTTTATTCAGAAATTCTGTGGAAAAAGATTATTATTTAAATGTTTTTATGAAAAATCGAATTGTTTGAAAGTGTGTGGCTTGCCTAGTTCCATGATAGGCGCCATCACGACAGGGGTGGTTTGGGGTCGTGACAAGTTGGTATCAGAGCCTAGGTTACATAGGTCTCTCAAGTCATGAGCAGGTTTTGTAGAGTCTTGCGGATCGGTGCGGGGACGTCCGTACTTATCTTCGAGAGGCTGCAGAACCCTTAGGAAAAATCTCACATTCTTGAATTCTTATCATGCGAATCTATTGATTATGATAACTAAACTTCTATTGTTTCATTCTCTACAGATGGTGAGGACACGTGCTACCGGACAGGACGACCAGCCATCAGCTAGGCCCGCGAGCAGTCAAGGTCGCGGTCGAGGACATGGTAGGGGTAGGGGTGTAGCCCGCGCAGCAGCCGGGGCAGTACCTATAGACCCTCCCATTATTTCAGATCAGGTCCCAAGCGCAGATGTTTCAGCGGGACCAGCTCAAGCACCGACTGTGCCTATTGTTATTCCAGGTCTTCAGGAGACCTTTGCTCAGATTTTGACCGTGTGCACTAGTCTTGCTTAGGAGGTCACTGTTTCTACTACAACAACTACTTCTCAGGCCGGGGGAGGCACTTAGACTCCTGCCGCCCGTACACCCGAGCAGGTTGTTCAGGGACTTCAGACACCAGAGGCACCACCAACCCAGCCGGTTGCACCAGCTCAGGACTATGTGGTTCCAGTCATGCCTGATGACGAGCATCGTAGGTTGGAGAGGTTTGGTAGACTTCAGCCTCCGACTTTCAGTGGTGCAGAGGGCGAGGATGCCCAGGGTTTCTTAGATAAGTGTTAGGGGATCCTTCATACAACGAGTATTTTGGAGACGAGTGGGGTCTCGATTACTACCTTCCAGTTCTCGGGAGCTGCCTTTACTTGGTGGGAGGCTTATGAGAGGCGTAGGCCTATTGGTGCAACGCCCCTTAGCTGGCAGCAGTTTTCCGCTCTCTTTCTAGAGAAGTATGTGCCGCAGTCCCACATAGAGGAGCTGCGCAGGCAGTTCGAGCAGTTGCATAAGGATGATATGACTGTGACGCAGTATGAGATGAGGTTTTCAGAGCTAGTCCGTCATGCTGTTTGGTTAGTTCCTACAGATAGGGATAGGATCAGGAGGTTCATGGATGGCCTCTCATATTAGCTTCGGATTCTTATGATCAGAGAAAGGGTGTCAGGTCCTACTTCTGAGGAGGTGGTCGATATTTCCCGAGAGATTGAGTTAGTTTGTCACTAGGTTCATGGATGGCCTCTCATATTAGCTTCGGATTCTTATGACCAGAGAGAGGGTGTCAGGTTCATAGAAGGTATTGTAGTCCAAACAATAGGTTATTACAGTTATGTCCTTTCCCTATGAGTTTTTTCGTTTAATATTTTAGGGCTATTTTGATATATTAATATTGTATTTATGCTTTTATAATAATATGGGCTCTCATTTTTCTAAATGGATTTGGACAATATAATACATGCTGAAATTAAATTAGTAATAAGATATTATAGTACATTTTCAAATTTAAATAATTAATAGGAATTTTTAAGAATTAATAGGACACGACTATAGATATTTACTTGTTCAGTTTTTTTATGAATTAGACATCCCCAAAACAATTATACTAATAGAATTTCTAAAGGTAATCATGTAAGATTCTTAACGTGTAGTATTATGGTCTAAAACTAATAGGATTATAAGGCTAATATCTAGAATTCCAGTTATATCCTTTTATTATGAGTTATTATGCTTAATATTATAAGATTATTTTTGTAAACCGATATTATATTCATGCTTTTATAATATATATATATATATATATATATATATATATATATATATATATATATATATATATATATATATATATATATATATATATATATATATANTATAGATAGATAGATAGATAGTTTAGGAACATATAAATAGCATTTTATGTATGAGCCAAACCGGGACCATCGAGTTATTATCTATCCAAGTCTAAGCTACATCCGTTCATTTATAGACTTAAATTATATATTCGTTTCATAATATTCAATGTCTGCCTATTTAGACAACTTTTTTGAAAATCTTTTAAGAGATTTTCTTTTTCGAAACACCACCACCAACATACTCAGTGCAATCCTTTATAACAGGGTCTGAGAAAAGTAACGTGTATGCAAACTTTATATTTATTTTGTGAAAATAGAGATAATATTTTCAATAGATCCTCGACTCTTTTCTTTTTCAAAATATTATTTGGAAAAGTTTTAAGAGAATGATCCACTTCCACAATATTTTGTTTTTCATTTTAAGGTCAACTCAAAAATCGTCCAAACAACCAGTTTTTTGGTTGATTGTTGTCTTCAAGAAACATGTTTAAAAGAGGCCGGAACTTTCTTTGAAGAATAAAGCTTTTTATTTGAAAATACTATGAGGAAGGTAGCACCCAATATAGTCTAGTGCTCAATGCAGTAAGTTGAGAATCATGAAATTTCGAATTTTTAGTTTCAACGGGAGCAAAATTGCTATGTGTCTGTATATTTTTAAGTGTTTGTTGAGAGAGTTGCCTCTACTTATATTGGTGGAGGTAACATCTACCAGGAAAAAATAGCCTAAATGCATATAAATTGGTCAAAATTTATAGCTTTAAGGAGTACATATATTAACAAATAACAGCCCACCAATAAAAGTTGTGGTGAAGTAATAAGTATTCTTCCATCCTTAATCAGAAGTCTCAAGTTTGAGTTTATAGGTATGAAATAGCCTTTGTTAAGGAACACTTTATCTCAAATGAGAAACTTCTCGGTGCAAATTCGAATTTAGTTGAACCCTAATATTAGTACCGAATACCGAAGTACACTAACCCTAGTGATAAAGGGAGGTTGAACATGTAAATTGTCCTATTGATTGAATAAAGACAAATAACAGAAAAATCGTGAGGTTCAGGTGAATTTGCCTTCTAAATTCTCTGACCTTTGGATCAGAAAAAGAGGCACTTCCATACTATAAAGATTCACTCAACTAATTTAGTCCATACTATAAACTCAACTCCTCTATTTCTTCCAGATTTTCTCTTCCAGATCACAAAGATGGCGTCTTTGGCCCTCACCTCCGCCGTCAACCTCCGTCTCCGGCCAACCCCATCTCAAAAATCACTCCTTTTTTCTCCCCAATCCCTACAATCCACTCAAATATCAAAAAAGACCCCATCTTTTTTGAC